>BMAW01054512.1:0-48454 GCA_019974015.1 Nephila pilipes
AATTACAAAGAAATTGTCATTGAGTTAAGATAAACATAAGACAGAGGTTGTGGTAGTAACATAATAGAAAATAATTATTTCACACAAAATACATATTAATGTACACATATTAGACATAAATGGAACATATACATAAATGAAACCCAATAAAAGACAGAAAATAACGAAAATACAATGTATTTAAATAGAAAATAAAATGAAAATAAATATTTGATAGAAGGTATTGTTTTTCGACATGAAAATGTAATTATTTCTTACAAAATAAACATTAATAAAAATTAAAGAAAATGAACGAAAAATACAGATGGAATACAAATAAAAATAATTATTAATAATTCAAATTGATCCAAACACTTATTTTTTCCGTTTATTTTTTAAAAAAATTTAATCACACCATTCTCTAACAAACATTTTACACAATTCAAAGTGTAACTACAGTATTTTACAGAATTCTAAGTGTAACTACAGTGTTTTACAGAATTCAAAGTGTAATTCTTTCAGTTAGAATTAATATCTTTTATAATTAAGGAATGATTATCAACTATTTCCTCATAATATGTAACTTTTTACAATAAAATAGTTATTATTTAATAAAGAATACATTTTTTCAATCATTATAAGTCAAAGAAAACTTTTCTATTTCTTCGAGGAATCATAGATGTGATAAGAGTGTTGGTATAAAAAAACGATTCGGCATTTCTCTACAGCGTCTAGACGCACACAAATACTGTGAAAAGACTACCCTACGAATCATCATCAAAGTTTTAAGTTGAGTAAGAACAATTTCTTAAAAAAAGTTCCAACAATAACCTCAATTAGTATTCATATCTACAATTAATTCTAAGGTTTAGAACAAATACCTAGACATCCATTATAAAGAAAAAGATAATGTAAAGTGTTACCCATTGATGATAATAATCTCTTTTACTTGAACATTTTATACCTCACTCTAATTCCTAATAAACAGAAATGTTATTAAGGTTTGAGTACATTTTCAAAACGAAAAATGTGGTCTCAACATCTATTTTTTTACTTTGAGTCAGATATAACAATATTTCAAAATGATAGGCATTAATAAACCTAAAATTATATACACACAAACATAGACACACACATACATATATATAATTTCAATGACTTTTTATAGAACATTTCTGTTCAGTTGTCCGAACTCAAACAACCATAACTCCCTACATATATATATATTTGCCTAATTTTCTTGGTGAAAATGTTGTTTAGAGTAACTTCTTGGCGAGATTTGAAAAATCGCCAAATTTGGCGATTTTTATGGCGGAGCCTGAACTCCGCGAAGCTGAAAAGTAGGGATTTTTTGACTTACCTAAGTTTCAGTGGCGTCTCGATTTTCCGGCGGGTACACAGTAATAACGGTTTTCAAAAACTCCTTCTAGGTTCATCCTGTATAGAATGATTGTGTCTCCGTCTCCACATGCATTAATCCATGTAAGAATGAAATTCTCCCTCGACAAAGAAACTGGGATTGGGAGAATAAACGTGGAGTAAATGATTGACGGTAAGGTAAAAAACGCAGAAACACAATATCAACCAAGCAGGAGAATTTGAATAAAAAAAAAAAAAACTTTTAAGAACGTAAAACGCAAAAGCACGAAAACACAGCAAAATTAATAAACAACTGAACTGCACAACTAGTACACCGTACTAACGGGCAAAGAAAATTCTAGAAACTGTGAGAAGTCGGCACTAAACAATGCAAAAGACTAAACGATTAACCCCTGATTGGTTAAGATTTTAAAAAAACATCCGCAACGGCTGCGTGACTGTGAGATTGTGCAGGTGTAATGAATCTTGTAAAAAAGTAATCCAGACAGAAGGGAGGGAAAAAAAGATGGAAGACTCTAATTCCGATTAATGTGGTAAATTCGAAAAGGTAGCCCCGGCGAAAGCATAAATAGTGAAAAAAATAGGATCCGAGGATTGTATAACGAAAAAAAAAAACATCAGGTGATCCGACATCCGTATTCGTGTGGCAAATTCGAAAAGGTAGGGCCCGGCGATTGTAACAAAAGTGAAAAAAAAAATGATCAGAGAAAGGTATAAATATAAAAAAAAAGCTTCTTTCTGAAAATCATGTATCATATGCCTTATTCGAAAGGTTGCCACGGCTAAAGCCACCGCAGAAGAGAAAAAACATGGTAACCACAATTGGAAAAATATCGCCAAACAATTGTAAACAATTTTTGTCGCCAACGGGTGGTTACGCTAAACTACATTCCAACCGCTTCTTTCAGAAAACTTTTTATTCTATTCTTATGAAAGTTTTTATTCTATTCATATCAAAGAAAGTATCATAC
This sequence comes from Nephila pilipes, assembly GCA_019974015.1. NCBI lineage: Eukaryota > Metazoa > Arthropoda > Arachnida > Araneae > Nephilidae > Nephila > Nephila pilipes. The sequence goes on from BMAW01054512.1 coordinate 2,331, forward strand.
CTTGTGAAGAAGAAAAAAAGGTTTACGTACTTCATATTTTTGCAGTTTATAAATAATATACATTGTTTGATCCCAGAAACGAATGGTTTTACAACCATTCTTATAAACACTTATTTAGTCCAAAAATTTAGACCATATTTTAACACAAAAATGCAGTTCTAAGCGCGTTTGTAAAGGGAAAATGAATAAGTATTCATATTTATATAGACAAAAAATCATTGTTAAAATTTTCTTTGCAAAACATTCCGAGAAATAGCAAAGTATTCAATTTCTAAAGTAATTTTTCAATGCAATTAAAACATTTTTTATTCTTATACATGTTGCTGATATGTTCAAGTAATTTTATAAAATTCAATATTGCCTTCTGTTGATACATAACGATTATGTAGATAAATAATTAAACATCTATTTAGAATATTAAGTATTTAAAACATTTTGTTCTTAGTTATGATTCATTCATTGTTTTAGCATCCGAAATGTCTGACTGCAAAATTTGACCGATGAAGCCTAGCGCATTTCACGATGCATCAGCCCCCATAATCTGAAACGACAGTCTTGAGGAAGTCCGAGTGCAAATCAGCATCCTATTCTCCAGCCGTGAGGTTTGATCGGTTAGACAATCACATTTAACTAAGCGTCAACACCCTTAATCTGAAACGGTATACTTGAGAAAGTCATACCACAAATCAGCATCCTATTCTCCGGCCGTGAGGTTTGATCGGTTAGATAAACAATTTTGCAGTGAGTAACCCCCCCAAATTCTGAAACGGCAGTCTTGAGGAAGTTGGAGCGTAAATCAGCATCCTATTCTCTGGATGTTACGCTTCATCGGTTAGAAAAGCACATTTTGCGATGCGTTAGTTCCCATCATCTCAAACAGCTGTTTTGTGGAAGACAGATTGTGTATTAGCTTCCCAATCTCGGGTCGTGAAGTTTAACCGGTAAGACCAAACACATTTTGATATGTGTCAGCCCCCAATATCTCAAACGATGATTTTGAAGAAGTCGAACAGAAAATAAGCTTCCTATCTTCTGGCCACTAAGAGAGAATTTTGAAACCTGGAATATTTAAAATGTACCAATACCATTATCCCAAACAAAATGTTTTTGATTTTATTTGCGACACCCGAATATAATAGAGTTCTTCCCTATTTCAATTTTAGTAAGAATGTAGCGGTTCGAAAGGAAATGAAGCTTTAAAATACTGAATGAATTTCAATATTTTATATTTTGATATTTTGTGTTTACGATTCTGTTTATTTGTCAATAATGAGGTTTTTGTTTCGTTAATGTGTGAATTCGTCATCTGATAACTTTTCAAAGATTTATCGTACAATTTTTTTTGGAATCTTATGAACAAAAATGTCCATTAATTGTTGGTTTGTCTTTCTATCCATAGCAATAAATTAAAAAAGAAAATTCTTTAGTTTTTCAAATATTACATTTTGCTGCATTTGGTTTGGAACAAGAATGCTAACTCTGACTTGGAACAGCTAAATTTGATTATGGAAATCGTTAAGATAGAATGTCAAATTAAAAGCCATTCTATTTTAATCGCACATAAATATTTTTGAAGTTATGATTTATGTTATTTTCATCTTTTGTCAGGATATTGATCACACTGACTTCACGCTTGAAACATAATTCATTTCGTGTGCGTAATGATCTATTGCTCAATACGATTTAGAAGTAATAAAAGTAAGTTTTCTTTTTTTTTTTTTTTAATTCCAGCCATCATTAAAAAAATCCTCTGTATTTTCAGAACGATTTTTCAGTGTGACAATAATGTCCAGATACTTCTGGTAGTTAACATGATACATTTTAATATCACTTCATTAATTTCAATATTTGGCCCTAATTGTTGACTAATAATGCTAAGTGGCCACGAAAGCCTATTGGTCATGGAAGCGGACTCGCGGTCGACGGTTTTCGACGAATCGTGCGATCGAACCTTGATTTCACTGAACACTCACCGTGTCGCCGGTGCTGATGTGCGGTGAATCTTTCGGGACCCTAAGTCCTACAATTGGCGTGGTGTGGAAGTAAGGAGAGGAGAGTGCCCGCTCAAGTTTCATCTTTGTCACTTAAACGAGGTTCCAAATTATCACCAATGATAGACTCCTACAGTGGAAAATACTACAGTGAGTTACTCCAAACATCAAAATGCGAAAGAAATTTATTTCAAAAATTTACGCTGATAATTTTATTTACCGCGAAGTGGCCATTGCTTTAGTTGAAACACTATTGACATTCCCGGTCCAATTTTCATTTTTTTTTTTTTTTTTATTGTTTCCTTCAAATTAAGATACGTTAAGCTTAGATGTAATCAATTAAATAATTTGCCGTTTGCTTTAATTTGAATTACGTATAGTTGTTATAATATTTAATTTAAAAATAAATTATTTGCTTCCCTTTTAATTACATTTATCTTAAAAATATTTAATTTAATTATTTATTTTTTGCATTAATTTTATTTACCTGTCGCTAATATAATATTCAATTTATTAATTTTTCATGTGCTTGAATTTTAATTACATTTAGCTTAAATGTATTATTTTTAATAATTTATTGTTTACTTTAAATTTAATATCGGAACTGCTTATTATTGTCCATTTTTCAGTATTTCATCGTTTGCATTTATTGTTATATGTAATAGAGTAATCTATTTATATATATATATATATATAAGCGAAATACCACTGACTGACTCATCACGATATCTCTAAGAATATACAACCAATTGACTTGAAATTTGGTACAGTTACTCATTTTGCGATGTAGACGCTCACTAAGAACGGATTTTACGGAATTCTTATCAAAAATGTAATTTTCATTCGTTAATCGTTTCTTATCCATCGGTTATGTCATTTTTGGCGACTTTAACACTAAAAATGACATGAACGACGCCAAACGGAATATATATTTTTATATGTATATTGTGTATTTCTACCAATTAAGTTTAATTGGCGAGATTTGCACGTGTGAAATGGTAAAAAAATATCGAATAATTTAATATTGAAGCGCTGATGGAGGATGAATTTATCACCAAATATCTTCCACCGCCAAGTCCAAGCATTTCAATGACCTTGCATTGTGAATTTTAAAAAGCTATACTATGGTAACCCCATCTGATTTCCGCTCGCTTTCCTAAGCAAACGATAATTTTTTATTGTTGTGGAATCTAGAAGTAAGTTTTAAATTTATGAGAAAAGTATTTTATTATTAAGAATGATCGATAAAATACATTTGTAAATCCAAAAGCAATCTTACGAAGATATTGAAGGTGGCTTTTCACAAATGAATAATAACGGTATGTTATTCATGTCACTGATAAAAAAAAAACAAGTAGCTGTCAAAATATTTATTTTGATGTACGCATTAACTGTAATTTAATATATATATTATGCAAAAGTTTTGTTTCTGTATTTTGGCAATTTTTAGTTTTTGGTTTCTAGGAAATAAACGTTTTTGTTTTTTTAAAATGGCTGAATATCTTACCGTTTTCAGAATGCAGAATTATTTTTAATGCTATGATTGTTTGAAATGCAGTTTAGCGTAACCACCCGTTGGCGATAGGAATTGTTAGGCGATATTTTGCCAATTGTGGTTACCATGTTTTTTCTCCTCTGCGGTGGCTTTAGCCGTGGCAACCCTTTCGAATAAGGCATATGATACATGATTTTTGATTTTCAGTAAGGCGCTTTTTTTTTTTTTTTTTTTATATTTATACCTTTCTCTGATCATTTTTTTTTACAACGTTTTTCTGAATTTCACTTGATGTGTGTGTGTCATCAAATTTTCGATTGTTAATTTAACCAAGCTAGAGCTTTGAAATATTGGGAATCGTTCGTACTCGGCTAACAATGCAATATTTAGACGTTTGCGACAAGTTTTAACTCATATTTTTTTTAAATAATGCAGCTTAGCCCAATCACTTGGCGTGATTTCAAAAATTGGCACCAAAGTTGGCGATTTTTTTTTTTTTTTTTGGCTCAACGTTAAGTCCGTAAATCGGACCAGGGTAGCCACATTTGGCAAAATACCACCAAATAATTCCTGTCTCCAAGAGTGGTTTGACTAAACTGTATTCCAACCATTTAATTTACCGGATTAATTAATTTAGTTAATTTAAACGTTGTTATGTATTTCACTTGGTGTGTGTCTATATGTATATGTATCAGTGTGTCATCAAATTGTCTATTGTTAATTTAACCAACTTCACATCAAGCTAGAGCTCTGAAATTTTGGGAACCGTTCTTATTTGCCTAGCAATGCAATATTTAGATATTTGCGACTAGTTTTAACTAATATTTTAGTAATTTTTTTAATAAACTTTGCCACCATATAAAAACGTTGTTTTTTTTTTCGAATTTTTTAAATACTTCATGTATGAAAAAGTTTTTTCAGCAATAGATATTGTAATAGGCAAAGACGACTAAATTTTTTTAAAGTTTATTGATATTTGGAAAAATACCTACGTTGCACTCTTGTAAAGTTTGTTTTGAAATTAATCTAGTCTGTTACACCAGTAATTTCTTTTTCTACAGGTATAAATGATGTGCATTCAAATACTAATACTATAATCTAACAAGTGAATGAGTGACTGTGGGGTTTTATGGCGTAAGAACCAAAGCAGGCTATGCTGCGCCAAACAATGGTTAAAATAATATGATTTTAAGAATAAGAATCACTCACAAGTTAATAAAAAAAGGTTAAAAGTGATAACTACAAATGTGGTGTAAAAGACCAATGTGTTTTAAAAAAGCAAATAAGTTATGGTGGTGAGTTTCCCCCAAGTCCGATAGGTTTAAATCTGACGAATCAAAGAAAATACGACGGTGGCTAAGACCGGACAGTCAATTAAAATATGATGAATCGTGTAAGTGACACAGCAGGAAGGACACTCAGGTTTAGTTTAGTTTTTATTAAAGTCGCACTAGAAGCAACACGAGGGCTACTGGCAGCGGACCTCGTAATTTTGAACTTCGGTCAAGTGACGATGACGACACCTGAGCTGGCACCACCCTCTCTTAACTTCCACACCACGCCACGAGAGGATTTTAGGCCCCGACAGATTTAACGTGCATCAGCCACGGCTACACGGCGGGTCTTTAGCGGTCAAGGATCGAACCCGCGATTGAATGAAAACCGCCGGCCACAAATGAACCATGCCATAACCACTAGGATACAGCGGCCAAATAAAGTACAATGACGAAATTGGAACATCTAAATGAATTTAAAAGAATGTAGGCCCAGTAGACGAATCCTTACCATGCCGATTTCCATTCAATTCGTAAGCATGAATCAGAGGTAGGAGCAATTACACTATCACCATAAGAGATTGACGTCGCTCAATCCAAAGCGGAGAAGAAGTGCTTCTCTCCTGAAAAAAGGGAACAGTTCTAATATACTTTCCTGGAAAAATACTATTTCTTTTAAGAGTATTCATGAACAAATATCGTTTTTCAATAACTTTGGCAAAATTATAAATATCTTAAATTTGTCATGCGTTTGAAATAGCTATATTTAACGCAATGTACATATAGAGCTGATCGGAATTATTCTCTTATTTTAGCTTTTGAACACCTTTAAATGTCCCAGACATGGTAAAAGCACCATCATATACTTAACCTCTGTTCTATCTTCGATCCTCACCTAATGATTCTAAATTTTTCAAAATTGTAATTGCTAAATCTTCTTCACGCGTTAAAAATTCTGGCACTAACTGTAAAATTTTTTTCAAGTATTTAAGATTTGTTGTTTTCACTTTTTACAGATCTTACACATAAAGAAACTTGCTCCATCAAAGAAATATCTGTGATTTCATCCGCTGAAACAGAGAAACATTTTCTTGAATTTGTTTTTTCCAATTAATTTTTTTAAAAATTATTTCGTTGCAAGCTTGAATAATTTTGTTTTGCATTGTATTTCGTTTTGTATGATGCATTATTAGAAGATGATTTTAAATGCTCTTTCAGCATCTCATCTCTAGGATTAATTTAGAATTCAAGCACTGGGCGGAGATTCCAATCGCGATTGTTATGATCCTGACTTTCATTCGTTCCATTGATTTGGATGTAATCACGATGACCTCTGAAAGGAAGTCCTATTATGACACAGATTTTGGGGTATTTGCGGGCTTCTCTTTGTAATTTGACATTTCGTAATTTGAGCTATATAAAATTGCAATTCCCTTACAAACAAATGAAACTTGATTGGGTAAATTAGTTAAAGATTCGAATTGTAGTGTTATGTAAGTATTCACTAGAAAACTTATATTGCACTGTGATAAAAGTAATGATATATCACTAACTGGAATATATATTTAAGTTAATGCTATAATAGCGAAGAAGAATTGAAGGGAAAACAACAAGTTGACAGATAATTGTAAACTGGATTGTATCATCATCTTAACTATTCGTTTGGCATCAAGCGACTCCTATTTAGAGTAATAAGGGTTGCATTTTTTTTTGTAAGGAGTGACTGCGTGAATCGGAACAAGGGATTTGGTAAGCCAAGACTTTGCTTTTATAATATTAACTAGAATTATCTAAGTAAAGACGGTTATGAAAGACTTATGCATATTCATCGTTCTAGCTAGGGTTGGATTTCACTAAAAAATATTGTTTCCTTGTTGTTAGGTTTAGGTAAACTCCATGAAATAAGGATTCATAATAAAAACAGCAAGCACATACGAGGGAGTATCGGCAAGGGATTAATTATGAATTAGAAATAACCGAAATAAATCCGAGCAAAATTCATTGTGCATATTAATTGTCCTTATGTACAAAAAGTTACAGCTATTCACATGTTGAGTTGATTGATTTCAAGGAGCCGTGGATCAAAGAAAACCGCAGTTTCATAAATTTCCATATAGATTTAAATATTACTGTAACAGATTTCACTACAAAGTCAACATCCAGTGTTACACATTCCTCCTATCTTTTCGTGATCTTTCGCAGTGGTCTTATGATCGCGTTAGTCTAGAGGTCATGAACTCGCGGCCGGCGTTGTTTGCTTCGAGTATTGGGTTCGAGTCCTAATGCTACTAAAGAACCATAGTGTAGCGGGGTTGATGGAAGTTAAATCTACTAAGATACCAAATAATCCCACAGGCTTGATACGGAAGCTAGGAGAGAGAATTTTCAACTCAGGTGTTGACATCATCACTTGATCGAGGATCAAAATTACGCTGCCTATTGCCAAAAGCCTTCGTATTACTTCGAAGTTCAACTTCAATAAACAAACAATGAAGGACTGCATTGTAGTATTCGGCGCATTGATTTCTATTTTCTCCATATTGCGGTTTACTTCAATCTGCATTTTTCTGAAACCAAATAAATCAGCATGAATAGCTTTAATTTTCAACATTGTGTATGAAACAATTATTCGATATACAGAATACATTTTATCTACATGTTTCGGTTATTTCTTAGAAATAATCAAACCTTAATGAAACCGCTATATATATATAGATACAATAACAAAAGGTAAGGTTTAGGTTTATTAGGCTATTGACGACGGGCCTCGTAATTTTGAACCACGGACAAGTGACGACACCTGAGCTGTCACCCCCTCTCCTAACTTCCACACCACGTCAACATCTTCTTTCTGTTACTGTGCTTTAAAGTAAGTTTTAGAATAAAATGTGTGTGTGTGTAATTTGAAATTGCATATTCATCACTTCCACAATTGCAACAAGGTATTATTGACTAGAAATTAAAGTAAACATTTTTCCCACAATTTCTGTAGAAAAAAAAGACTCAGCTTGCAATATCACGCTATATGTCGGTTTGTTTCGTGAATTAAAGGCACCATTACATGTATCGAAAGAAGGGGAAAAAAAGCTGATCACGAATTCGTCACCATGACCAGCAGACCACCACAGCCGAAATTGGAGAAACAAATTGTTACATAAAAAGTATTCTCGAATATTCGAACGAAATCTTTAGATATACGGATATGTTTACGGAGTGAGCGGCACTGCATACGAAAATGAAGGCTTCACGTTTAACAGCAGTCGGTCGCTAGTGTTTAGCTCATGTGTACTTCTTCTGTACTAGCGTCAATTTCGGTATTTAATAGTGACACCTCGTAGTCATTTACTCATTCATTACCAATCATTATTAATGATTAGTTTACCTTCACAAAAATAGTTTTGTCTTGATGTGTTAACTTGTATACGACAAGTATTTCGAGCTTTCTCATAAATGCCGATAAGAGTTATTAAATAAAGTTAAAACATCTGAATATCTTGTCATTAGCTCCGAGGAAAACCGGATTCCAAAATACTAAGTTCATGGGAAACAGGAATGATGATCTTTCACACAAATCCAGTTGTCTTTAATGGAGATCTCGCCCGGATTTAAGAAGAAACACTATCGAATATTTTAATTGTGGTCGGATTAGTCTGTTTCGGAGATAATGATGAGTTATCAGAGTGAAACGCCTTATTCTAAGTAAAAAACCTTAGGGGTGAACATAAGAAGAATCTACGAAGGGCGAATGATTCGTACCCTCACGTATTGCCCTATTAAGGACGCGAACCAGATGGCTCGGGATTAAATGAATTATTAATATATTAAACGTTAAATTCAGAAGCGGTAGGAAAGGAATTCCCCAGGCTTGATGAAATATTTTTCTCGCCTTTTGATTACATTGATATCTCAAAATACTCAATGCCTTTTGTAAACCACTAAGACATCCTCAACATTTTTCCTGAAAAAAAGTTTAATTAAGGTTACATATTCGTTAAAAATCAACAAAAAAAATTAAATACTCTGTTGTAGTTGAAATTCGGTCAGGAAAAGTAGCCGTGGTAGCCCAGTGATTAGGGTGCGGACTTCGAGACTAGAGGTTCGAACCCTGTACCACAAAAGAAATGCCGAGTAGCTGAGCTGAAGCATGTTAAATCTAATCAATTTACCAAGTAGTCTCTTTGACGAGATGTGGAAGGAAGGACAGGTGGGGCCTGTTCAGGTAGTGTCCTCATCACTTGAATAGGTCCATATCTTATAGACCTCGTTTTGCTTCCAAGTACAACGTTAATAAACCCACACACAATCAATTCTACACCATCAACAATGAAGGCTCATTTTTTTAATAAGGAAGTGATATTTTTACATACTTATATACACATGCTGACATTTAAAAAAAAATCATTTTCTTAACCAATGTATTACAGAATTTGTGAAATTTTCACAAATGCGATGAATGGCATTATTTTTTCTGAGGTGATTGATTGATTAGTATTAGTTATGCCGCCCTGGAAGCAACACAAATGCTATTGGCGACGGTCATCGTTATTTTAATCGTTGCTCAAATGACGAATACGACAACAGAACTGGCACTCATTCTCTTACCATCCGCACCACACCATTAGAAGTACTTTGCGTCTCAACAGATTTATGGTGCATCTTAGCCCTGGGTTCACGGTTGTTCTTTCATATCATAAAGGCTCGAACCCACTACTCGACGAAAAGTGCCAGCCGTGAAATCCTCTGCCATTACCACTAAGCTATCGCGGCTTGGATAAAGCAACAACATAAATTGAAATAAGATAATATTTTCTACACGAGAAATTTATTTTTAAAAGAAGTAGTTTTCCTTTTGCTCATAAAATATAATAATGAAAAAATGTAGAAAGTCTTGTAAATCTTATATTATCGATTCATTATCTGCCACGACAAACTGTAAGCCAAGAGGCAGGCTCAGATGATATCTAAAGCTGTATGAAAATGAAGGACTAATCAATTTAAAATTTATTTTCATTATATTCAGTAATTCTTTATATAAGAATATTTTTAAAAGAATGGCATGGCCTAAAGAATGGAAGAGTCTTTCATTAATGTAGTTGCAATAGAAATTAAATTTTAAGAAATAAATAATTTATTGATTATATTTATACACCCTGTATTATTATTACTTCAATTCATTGATATTTTGATTTTTTTTCGTTGGTGATACGGTATTGAAGACCTTAAATATGTCGAAAATGAACTCCCTTGGTACTTGTCACATTCAGACTCTTACGCAAGACCCCATGGAAACAACGCCAGAAAGGATTTATCGATGTTGACAACTCATCCACATCATACATGAGACCACATGAATAAGAAAAACATTGTGTTGCTTTATAATTACTTTTAAAGCAATCTATGTTCATTCATTTTAAACAATGTGTTTGCATGTAGTATATAATTTTTATGTATCAAAATATTTCTTTAAAAAAACTCATATTGCGCTCTGCTTCGAACCGATTGTAAATCAACGATTTTTATCAAAAATTTATTTTTTTTAAAAAAATTCTTATAAATTTAAGATTTTAAAACTTTATTTGAAATTAATATTATATTTGAATTATTGAATCAATATTATTATTATTGAAATATTTAATTCCTTTAAATATCTTCTAACGGTAGGTGAGTAATTATTCCATAAGTTTAACCCATATTTTGGAATCAAGTCTCATTTTTCAAAATATTTTTAAAGACTTTTTCCAACATTTCATATTAATATAAATTATTTTATATATTTAATAAAAATTAAATAAAATAAATTAATTATATCATTTCCCTTAAAGTACATTGCGTTTTCTTATTACTACAGCATTGTGGTTTTAATTTTAAATTATTTCAACATGGGGAGAAGACTAAAATCCAAAGTCTTATTGAGAATAACGTAAATTGCTTTCAAAAGACTAAAAGTCAACAAAATGACAACAAATGAAAAGACTTGAATTGTTAAGCACCAAAAATACCGGATGGTTGAAAAAATATTCTAAAGTTTGGTTTGGTTATTTTTATTAACGTCGCGCAGTAAGTAACTCAAGCGTTATTGGCGACAGACATCTTAATTTTTAACCTCAGTCAAGTGACGAGGATGACACAAGAGATACTATCCCTCCTCCTAACTTCCAAACCATGCCCATGGGATGAATCTGAGCCTTGACAGATTTAACTCTCATCAGGTTCCTGCTATAAGACGATTCTTAAGTGGCATCAATGTTCCAGTCCCCGTTTCGATGAAAAGCAAGGGGAGTGTGTCCGTGACCATGACCACTAGGTTACCTAGGAACTGTCTCGTTGCTTGCTGCAGTCGCGGTAGGGGTCATCGTCACAAACACGTGTGCTGGCGCCGTTTCTGCCGAGCCTTGGGGACAAATCCTGATGTCATTAATTAGTTGCCGCATTGAATTGCTGATGCATATTAAATCTGTGAAGGCTTCTGGCTCACCCCTTAGCGCTGTGTGAGTGTGTGAAGAGGGTGTTGTCAGGTTAAATGTCCGAGTTTCGTGTTCTGATACCGAAAAAAACGAGTTTCGTGTTCTGATAAAACATTGTTTTTTAATGAGTAAAAACACCGTGCAAGCAAAACAATGGATTGAAAAATGTTACCCGGACTCTTGTCCATCAAAAGCAACGATTTGTCGGTGGTTTGCCGAGTTTAAACGTGGTCGTACCGACACAAATGACGCGGAACGCTCGGGTAGACCTGTGGAAGCCGTTACACCGGAAAATGTGAGTGAAGTGACAAAAATTATAATGAAAGATCGTAAAGTGAAGCTCCGTGAGATTGCTGAGATGACACAGATATCATATGGAAGTGTATTTACTGAAAACGGTTTTTTGAAGTGAAGTGAAAAAGGTTTTTTCCAAGTGGGTGCCGCGATTGCTTTCGATGCAACAAAAACAGCTACGAGTCGATGATTCAGAAAGCTGTTTATTGCTATTTACTCGCAACAAAAAAAAATTCTTGCGGAAAAAAAAAAAATTTTTTTGAGAAAAAAAAAAAAAAAGATTTTGAAAAGCGTTGGAACGATTGTATCACCCTAAAAGGTGATTAACAAAAGGTGTTATGTTGATGAATAAAAAAAAATTTTGCAAAAAAAATGTTGTTTTCAATGTTAGACTCGGGAGTTATCGATTGATGTGTTAGCGACCTCGTTGCTTCTGAGGGCAAAATTAATAAACAACGAATCAATAATCAAGAAATAAAAATTTTAAGAACATTTTTCTTCAAACCCATTGAACAATGATATTTTTTCTTCAGCAATAATCAAAATAAGGATGCTTCTAATTTATTTTTACAAGAATGCAAGAGTATTTTTCCAAGTTGTAAGGAATTAGAACCCTTTAATACGCAAAACATACCCTTTCAGGAATCGATTACTATTATAATAAATTATAAGTGCATATGCATATTCTGTACATACAAAAAAATACAAATCATGCATGTATACTGTGTATATAAAAAATACAAATCATGCATTTTCTATAAGAAGTAGAAAAAGGGAAATTATATATCAAGTATAATCGTCATTTAAACTAATGGGAACTTTTTTACATTTGAAATAATATTAGATCAAATGATTTTCATAGTGTTTTGTTCCCACCAATGTTTACGTGCAGCGATGAAATCAATTCCTATGAAAATCTGTTATGAAGAATATTAGCGGTACCTTGACGTTAAATGAGACACAGTTTTATGCTAATTATTATTGTGAAATAACACCCTAAACGAAATCTAGCATCACTTTCATTTTCAATATCTTATGTATAAAAATTTGTATCACAAATTTCGAATGCAGTTGTGTAGTTGTCATGGTGACGCGATAGAGATCAGCTTTTTTTTTTTCGACATTTGGATTGGAGCCTTTATTTCTCTAAGCAATCCGATGTTTAGCGTGGTGCTATAAGTTACGCTTTTTGATTCTCCGAGATCTTCATTTGGCGAAGTATGGGATATTCATCTGGCGTTATCCTGTGTAATTGACCGTGGACACTTGCCAACTCTCTAATTCTAAGGGTGAAATCAACAAATATTCAATAAATTGATGTCATAAAAATTAAATCTAGTGCATGAATGAATGAATGTAAAGGTTATTGGCGAAAGAGACAGTCGTGGCAATGCTGAGACAAGCAAGTGTTAACTGTGGTCAAAAGAGAGGGAAATCAGAAGAAAAAAAAGAGGACAAAGATATTTTGACAAGAAGGAGGGCCGAAAATACAGAAGGATTGCTAAAATAAGTAGAGGAGGCATCATCCGTGTTTGTCGAAGACAGTGAACCCCATGGGAGAGCAAAATATCACTTGGGTTGCTCGGGGCCATGATGCCCGTACTTACCTACAGAAGGTAAGTCTCTGAGGACCCCTGAAATAATCTCTAAGGGCAGGGTGCCTGGCTATTTTCCCAGATAAATGGAACCTATTTCCGTTGCCTCTTACGTTTATGAAAATGATTAATTTTTAATTTCATACCACCTAAACACATATGTAAAACATGTTTACATTCTAAAAATTATCTTAATAAATTGAATTAACTTAATCAATTTTTTTAAGAATTTAAATAAAACAATTTAATTAAAACATCTTAACAAATTGAATGTAGACGTATATGGACTAAAAACTTTCATAATGTGATTAGGTACTCTATACATAAGACCAATACGAATTTTGTGGAATTGTTTATCATGTTTCTCTGTATATTATAAACATTAAATGTCTGAACATTTTGTTTTATATAAGTCATTAATAAGGAAAAATAAAAAAAATATATTTATGTTCAATGTGTTTTTTTAAGAAAGGAAGCGAAACTTCAGAAATACATTCAGCTAAAAAGATTTGACAAGACCCAATCAAAAATATAATTTTTTGGTAGCAATAAATGATTCGTGTCATTTTAAAATTTTCAGATAGTTTGCGTCATAAGTTTCAGTAAAAAGATTGGTCGAATTGAATTATCCTGTTAGTAGATTTAGATTAAAATTAAAATAATCTCTAACCAGGAATTTAATATCAATCTTTCCGTTGTTATTAACAATTAATGGTGAATTCTCAAACTTAAAAAAAAAACAAAAGGTTTTTTTTTTTTAATTCCACAAGAGATAATTGCAATGAACCTCGATAAGGAGACAAGAACGACACGTGACGTGGTACTTCCCAACCACTCCAACGGAAAGATTTGAACCTCAGCATATGTTAAGTGCATCAATCGCGGCTACACAGCCGGTCTTTTGTGGCGTCAAGTTAAAACACACAATTCTACAAAATCCGCCGAGTACGGAAAAAACCGAAAGGGTAATGCGGTTTTAGGATATCTAAGATAGAAGAAACATATAAGAAAAAAAAAGTGAATTGACCTCCTTCCTATATGTTTAACATATATCGGTACTAAAAAACTTCGTGTTACTATACATATACCCTTGAGGAAAGTTTCAATTCCTCATTATATTATTACTTTTCCTATTGTCAACATTTTCCATTATTACATTTTATAAATTAAAATATAATTTATTTATTAGGTACAATTCCCATATTGGTAAAACACTGATATCTACTTTAAATAAAAGTTTTTGCTACATCCAAGCCACACATTGAGCATAATTTTTTTTAAAAAATATTAACTATGAATTTTATGTTAAAAGTCATTTTGAAATGAATGTTTTGTAAGTATATACTCGATTGACAAGTAAGTGATATATTAATTACATTTCATTTCAGTTGAAAAAATTTTAACATTTTCCTTTTATCACTGAATGCGTATGATTAGTGTTACTTTTGTGTTAATTGCAGCTCGGTATTTACCACTTATATATATTCGTATGCAAACGTCCATGTGAAAAATATTTGAACATTGAGACAAGTGACAAGACTGTAAAAAGGAGGACTTGATGATTTATCATTTAATTAAATTGACAAGAAAAGTATTGATTGTCCTTTGTGCCAAAAAGCATATGCTCTAATGATACGGTTAGAGACGCATTTAGCAATTAATTACAAAAATTAAATTTTTAATTGCAATAAATTCCAAAATTTGTTTTTTTCGATGGACACTCTAACAGAACGTTGGTGTTTTCAAGCACGGAAGGTAGCATACACTTGCGAAATTTGCGGCAAATCATTTCCACAAAAGTTTAAATTAAATAGACATTCAATCATTCATTCAAAGGAGTGCCCTTATTCGTGTTCTGTTTGCAACAAATCTTTTTATCGAAGCTCTGCATTAGATGTTCATCTACGTGTTCACACAAAAGAGAAACCTTATGTTTGTGACATTTGCCAAAGAGGTTTTTCCACGAAAGATAATTTGAATAAACATTTCCGTATTCATACCAAAGAAAAGCCTTATGTTTGTGAAGTGTGCAATTGCGCTTTCCGTAAGAGTAGTTCATTGAAACTTCATTTACGAATTCATACCAAGGAAAGACCGTATGTTTGTGAAATTTGTAATAAGGCGTTTTTCGGAAGAAGTGATTTAAATCGTCACTTACTTCTTCATACAAACGAAAAACCTTACGTTTGTGAATTCTGCAAGAAATCTTTCACTCAAAATGGCAACTTAAAAGTACATTTGCGCATCCATACTAAGGAAAAACCTTATGTTTGTGATATTTGCAAATACGCATTTAGTAGTAATAGTGCGTTTAGACGTCATTTACGTATTCATACCAAAGAAAAACCATACGTTTGTGAGTTCTGCAAGAAATCTTTCACTAGAAGCTGTAATTTAAAAAAACATTCCCGTATCTGTACTGCGCAGAAGCCTACATGTCTTTGATATTTGTATGATATCATTTTCGCAACACTTTCACTGGAAGCGACAATTATTCATCAAAAGGAATAAACATATTTTTATCTATTCAAATAAAACATGATTTTTTTGGAACTCGGGTGTTTCACATCAACGTATGCTAGATCAAAGGAATTAATTACAATGTTTATCACAAATATCGCAACATCTTAAAGCAATTTATTTTTATCCATTCCAATTACAAAACGATTCATACTTTTTATATGTGATAGAAATTTATAAAATTTAGGTTTCTAGAACTGTGTTCATTGAACGATCCTGTTTCTGATTGCGATTGTTATATTTGCATTGTTGCAATTCTGTTATGAGTTACATTCTAATTTCGTTGATAGTTAAAACATTTCTCAGAAATTCTCAAGTGAAAGGTCTCCAAGTTTCATAAAATATGTTTGTGGAAATTTTTTGTCTCATGATGCTTTGAATTTTATGGATTCAGATTGAAGTATTTAGACGAATATGCATAATATTCAGAAGGAAAAGCAACGAAAAAACGGTTTTTTTAATAACCTTGAGTAATTTGTATTTTAATTTTTTTTGTTACATCTTATTAAATTGAAAATTATTTGTACTGGAGAATACTAAATAAATACTTACTTTTTTAAAGTTGGAATTATTTTTTGTGTAAATCACAAAATTTTCTCTTTTAGTGTTGAGGAGTATGCAATAATAATTTTTCTAGATATATCGACTATTTATGGACATACGGTAAGCTTTGATTCTCAATTGAAATTTAAAATGTATGTAAGTGATGCAGTAAGAAAAAGGTTTTATTTATTACTAAATCTTGTTGCAAAAAAAAAAAATTTGAAATGTTTGTAAAATGTTTTTTGAAATTATGATATCAAATTGAAAAAGTAGTTAAATATAGGGGAATAAATAACCACCTAACGTCAAATACCTTCGAATATAATTAATTAAATATTTCGATTATAATAATATTTCTAATATATTATTGTTTCAACATTTCAGATGGACTTTTAAGACCTTATTATTTAAAATATTCTGCTTAAATAAACGAAATTTTTTATAAAATTATGAGATTTGTTAAAATTGTTTCCGAGCAGAATGCAATATACGCACTAGTTCAAATGAAATATTTTGATACATATGAATTGCTTACTACATTCGAAAAACAATATTTAAAATATAACAAAAATTGGTTTATTATTACTAAAATTTTCTCATAATACGCAACCACTTTATCTGTTGCCTATTAAAATTGTGGTCATCATATTATACTAAAACTTGAATAAATTCTGCGTGTAAACATGAGTTTAGAGTTGTTCCACAGTCGCATAGGCTAAATAGAAGAATGTAAAAATATTTGTTTCAATTTTGAGTACACGAATGTATTTCTTACATGACAATTGTTGGGTATAAGAGTTTTATTGGACAAAATGTGCATACTTTGAATTTTTTTACAAATGGAATACAAGTAATAAAGAAATATTTCAGAATTAATAAACATGGATAGCTGTAAAGCAATAAGAAAAATTCACTTTGTGGTTTTCTTAATCATGTGGTCTCATGCATGCAGTGTGGATGAGTTCTCAGTGTCAATAAATTATGAGTGGCGTTTCTTCCATGGGGTCTTGCGTTGGAGTCCTAATGCAACTGTTGCCGTAATAAAAGAGTCGTCATAGTCGCGTGCTCGTGGACAGAGATGCTTTAAATATCATTTACTCTAATCCTCATGCCATTAAAAACCCATTGTGTAGTAGAGAAAATTTCCAGGTTTAAATTAGTTATATTGCTGTGGAGTGGAAGATTAGAGGTGAAGGTACCAGTTGGTGTATCATCCTCGTCACTTGACTAAGGTTTATTATTTAAGTTTTATGTGAACAAGAACCCTCGTAATGCTTTTGACGAGATTAAGAGAGTAAACCAGTCAGGTTTGTGAAATCATAATATTTATATTTGAATAAATTGAAGTGTTTTTAAATTGGAGATGCTGATTGGAGAATTTATTCTTTTATTAAACAAACCAACGTGATGTTGCATATCAGGCTTTTCAAGAGCTAAAAAACCTTACATCGGTAAGGTGTGGAAGTTTAGAGAAAGGAGTGCGTTTAGGGGCTTACATTCTTCAGGTGACTACGGGCTTTACGAACCTGAGGGACCTAATTGAATTTTTTCATCTCCCATGGGGTTTACAGTGTTTCGTAACAACAGGTGAATAGTCCCTGAACAACCCAGGGATCCCTTTCTATTTTTGATCCTTCCTTCTTGTCAAACATTTTTTTTTCAGTTTTTTCCCGTCCAAATCACATCTTTACACATTACTAGCTTCGCAATCACTACTTACATTGAATGGCGTATGGCATCATTCGCACATTCAATCGTCTAGTTCTCAGTTATGCCTTGTTTGGCGCAACACGGCCGCATCTGGCTCTTGCGCCATTAAACTCCAATGTCCCTCACACACTCACATTGAAGAAGTTTAGTCATATCAGGTGTTTCATTCTCGTCATTTGAAAGAGGTTCAAAGTCGCTAAGCCCGTCGACAACAGCCCTCGCGCTGCTTGTGAAAGCGACGTTTACAAACATTGAATCACAATCAATTTCACAAAGAGTTAATATGGTATGGCAACAAGAAAATGGCGAAAAAAAATATAGTTTTCCAATTCTTCTTTAACGTTTTTTTTTATGCATGTTGAACAATTAACTTCAAATTGTTAATTTACTTATACATCAAACACATTTTTATAAATTCCTATAAATATCATCGAAACATTGGGATGCACTGATTTTATATGGTATATTTTGAACTGAAATTAGGTTCTCTGCGTATAAAAAAATATGAATGTATATCGAATTTAAAGGGATTTAGAAGATTTGTTTTTCCATTTTTTTCTGTCTCTTTAGATTAAAGAAATATTTTATTTTTATACATTTGCTATACGTTACTTACGACTAAATAGTTACAAAATATTTTATGTATAATTTATTTTATGAAAGAAGAGAAATTAAAGTCTCTGAAATCCATCAGGAAACTAAAGATAGATATGGTGCTGTCATGGAGAAAATTATTTGACAGTATTAAGTAATCTACGACATTTGTATATTTTCAAATCGTGTGTTTCTTGAATATTTGAGTGAATGCTTGGTCGAGTTATAGTTTCTATTTAAAGCATATTAAAACAAAGACAATCTCTAAAAAGAAATTGGATTCCATTGATTCATTGTTTTTTATGTATAATTGTAATTTCTCTTAAGTTTAAAACAATTGAAGAATTGAGAAGGATGATATCTAGTATAACTAATAACAAATAACCCACAGTAAAAAAAATATATTAAACTATCTTTTTTCAAAATTTTCATCTTTTCTGTATTGTTACTAAAATGTGATTATCTTTCTTTTCACTTTTTCTATCTTGCAGGAAAGAATTAAATCCTTTATATATTATTAATAAAAGGCCTACTGTATTTTTTTTTACTATTACATTTTATAAGATAAACAATAATTTCTATTTTTTAAATTAATTTCTCAAATTTGTAACATATTGTTATCTACTTTAAATTAATCTTGTTGCTTCATACGAGCCATTTGGCAGCCGTGGCCTATTAGTCATTGTCGCGGCCGAAAGTCATCGTCGATTCATGGAATCAAACCTTTATGCCAATAAAGATCCGCCGTGTAGTTAGGATTGATGCCCGTTTAATATGACGAGGCTCCTATTCCTCTCGTGGCGTGGTGTGGAAGTTAGATGAGGGAGGTGGCAGCTCAGATGTCGTCCTCGTTTCTCCGAAACCATGACCTTGGCTGCGGTATCCCTGTGCACATGGTTTCGGACTCGTGGCTGTCGGTTTTCTTTGAGTCGCGTCTTTGAACCTTACGCAAAAAAGACCGGCCGTGTACCCTAGACTGACGCACGTTAAACCTGTCAGGGCCCGAAGTCCGCCATTTTCTGTGATGTGGAAATTGGAAGGGCGGTGCCAGATCAAGTGTCGTCCTCGTCACTCAACACTACAGTTCAAAATTACGATGTCAATCTCCAATAGCCCTCGTGTTGCTTCTAGTGTGAAGTTCATTAAAATGACAAATTTTTCATTTTGAAAATAATTTCAACGAGTATTTCATGTTAGTCCGCAAAACTCTTGGATAGAAATTGAGTACGCGGATTAAAAAAATTGTAATGTTTCTTAAGATCTTTAAACGATAGAAATATAAAAATTAAACCATTCCTAAAGTAACTCATTAAGAGCATTTGTTCTCTAGGGATTCATTCAAAAGGCAGTATTCAAAATTTATTTTTGTTTAGTCACATATTTTAAACTAAAGTATATACAATTATTTAAAAACAAATTAGAAAATCTCAAGATTTGGTTTTGCGAGGCAGAAAATCGTCACAACACTTGGACCACGCATTCAGAAAAGAGTTCAAGTTTTAGAAGACATCTTCTCTTGGAATTGCATTTATTTTCTGTTTAGCTAATGGCCATGTGCATAAATGTTTGTCATTTATAAGTTAGATATTCTTGTATGCAAAACCTTTTTCTTTTTGCTAAACCACCCATTAGAGTAAAAAAAGAAATAATCTTTTACATTCATCGCGTTCGATCTAATTTGAGCCCAGTACAGCACTCAACTACAACTCTGGTTAAATGTTCAAATTTGAATTCAAAATATATTTATTACGATATAGAATCAATTTCATATAGAATGAATTTACCATAGGTTGTCGATTGCTTTAGTTAACGTCGCCCTGGAAGCAACACGAGGCCTGTTTGCGACGGACCTCGTAATTATTAGCCTCGGTCATGTGACGAGTATGGCACCTCAATTTACACCACTCTCTCTGATCTCCCACACCACGCCATCGGGAGGACTTAGGGCTTGGACAGAATTAACGTGCATCACCGTGGTGTAAATAAGTGGCGGGTCTTTAGTGTCATGAAGGTTCGAACGAAAACCTCCACTCACGAGTCCACTACCAGAACCATAAGGCTACCGCAGCCTAAAGAAGATAGATTAAAATATGAATAAATCAAGCGCAATCTTGATCAGAAAAAGCAAAGAAGTAAAATAAATTTATACATGAAACTGTAGACAAAAAATTTATGTGTATTAAAAAAGAAGAAATAAAGGTTTTAATAAACTTAACCGTTTAGCTTTACTTGCAGCATCAGTTTGATTAAGAACTCATGTTTTTTTTTTTTTTTTTTTTTTTTTTTTTGAAAAAAATTTTAATTTAGTTTTGAATGTGAAAGGCCTATTGGTCATGGTAGTGGACTCGTGACTGGAGTTATTTATATCGAGTTATGGATTCAGAACTGAAGCAACTAAGGATTCGCAGGGTAGCAGTACTGATTCACGTTAAATCTGGTAGAGGTCGCAAGTTGCTATGGTGTGGAAATTTGGAAAGGAATGGTTCCAAGTCGAGCATCGCCCGCGTCACTTCCCTATATTTAAAAGTACAAGTTCCGTCGCCAATCAACCTCATTTTCCTCCTCAGTGCCTGGATAAAGAACAATGAATGAAGTATATAATCAGTAAGTTATAATTTTGTTTAAATTTATGGAAAGGGAGATGTCAGAAATATGGAATAAAAATTGAATATTAGAAGATGCCGACCTGAAAGAAGAAAAAAGGTAATTTCGAACGTAATACAATTAAGAAGTTTCAATCAAGCTGAGAAGATGAAATTTCACGTAATCAATGGCATTTACTCAATTCACATAATAAATCAAGTGTAGAAGTTAAGACCCGGCTCTTGCGCCATAAAACTCCACTCTCACTTATTCACACTCACTCACACAGAAGTTGGGACCATTTTGTCACCTTCATCAGACCTATCTAAATACTTTACGTATTGGAAATCAACACATCTGATACATGTGACATTCGTGGACGAATTGCTGAAGCAGAAAAAAAAATTGCTCAACTGCTCACTCTCTTCATGGAAGGAGTTTTAAACGTTCTCAGAGTTTCGAACTTTAAGGTTTATCATCGAGGCATTGTTTGAGTTTTAATTGAAATTAAGAATTCAAATGTGGGAGGATGTCTCAAATATCTTACTTGCCTTCCTCTAACTCCTTCCACAGTCAACTGAATAATGTTTTTGATTTTCGGCAACACTCAAGGGATGCCCTGTTTATAACAGTATTATTGCTATCTGTGTAGCGCCGATATCATTTATCTCCTTTGATTTTCTTTTCAATTCCCTTTTATTTATATATCTCTTTTAATTCATTACACATCTTTTTGTAATCTAATTTACTTCATGATGTTTCAATTTGTTTATGCAGAAATAATTTTTTTTGCAATTCACAAATTATTATAAAGCTTTCTAAATTAGAGAAGGGAAAACCACGGATTGTTAAACGATACAAATTATAAAATTAAAAATTTAGTGAAGTTTAAATTATTTAAATTAAAACTTCCTTTCATGTTTATACAAATATAATGGAATACACAAATTTTTTGAATTTTATTAGAAAAGGACAACGTTTCCTGTTTCGGAAATAACTTCATTACATGAATTGAAAAATATCAGAACCAAGTTATATATTGATGCAAGTGTGCCAGAATCCTAAAAATTCCCATTTTAAGAAAAATACACCACTGTCCGTTTTTGCGTGGGCTTCTTTTACATGATTTTGATTCAGCACGAGTTAGAAATTTTTATTATTATTTTCTTAATTTTCTGTTTATACTGCTTAAATCGTTTTAACACGATCGTTTTGAATTCTGAGAAGAAAATGTTGATCCAGCTAAAAGTCCAATTACCCGATAATTAATTTTTGTTTAAAAAAAAAAAAGGATTCACTTTTTATTGTAAATTGGATGTGCAGTGTTTTTATATGTACATATACAAATATGCCTAGTACATAGAAAAAAAATAGTACCGGTTGGTAAATATTTGTGAACAGCATTTGTGGAATATCTGGAAAGGAGTAGCATTCTCAATGCGTCAATGTATTGAAGAAACACAAAATGTGTGTGAAAAACCATTTTAAAAATTATAATTCTTAAGAAAAAATTATTGTATGTTTCTTTATTCTTCTAGTGAGACTAACATCTGAGTGTTGTTGTGACCTTTGCAGCCAATTAACATGATCACGAGGTCGAGTTTTTCGCCAGTGGTGTTTCGGTCAAGCCGTGTGTTCGATTCTAGATTCCACTAAAGTCCCTTAGTGTATTATAGAAGTTGATGCACATGAATTCTATCGCAGGTCAAGTTTGACAAGTTGGCGTGGTTCGAATTAAATGTGCCGGCTTAATTGTCGTCTAACCATAGCTTGAAATTATGAGATTTATTTGACTGTGGTTAGCATCTTAGGTCATTGAGGAATTTTCTAAGTTCCCTTTAGAACGTGAAGCTCCCTTCTTCATAATTACAAGGGAAATATGAGAACTTATCGAGTATATAAAAACTTTTGAGTTTTTGATTTCATGCAAAATATTATTCTTTTCTTGAGCCGTTGGTATATTGCCTTACCATAGCAAAACACATTCCTTGAAGTTCATCTTGCCCGCTTTGAAGACATTTTTATAAGAATATTCCTTGAATCCTCTTAGAAGAACTAGACGGAAAAGTATAGAGTGACAGAACAAAAAGATGGTATAACATATTTAAATTTAAATACACAGTTTAGAAAAAGGTACTTGAATTGAAACTAATCCCCATTTCTAGTACGTGTGATAAAGGTGAGTCTTTTTCAAATGTCAAAGTCTTTGGCAGGATTATTATTCAGAGCAATTACATTTCTTTTTTCAAATAGATACCTGTTAAGCGAGGAATAATTTTTATTGATTATTTATGAACGTGTCAGTCAGAAAGGACGCAGGGACTGAATGAAAAGAACTGGAAGGTATGAAACACAGTCAAGCGACTAGGACAATGCGTGTGCTGGTACCCCTCCTTCCATACCACTTCAACGAGATGACTTGGGGCCCCGAAATTTTTATCGTGCCATCATCCCTCTTACGGGAGTTGTCCTTGTCTCATGACCGATTTCCCAAATATTGTAGTCCGTCGCCGAAAACGCTCGTGTGCATTCTAGTGCAAGGCTTATAATTACAATCAATCTTTCACGAGGTCTTTGGCACAACTGAAACATGTCGTAGCTACTGGGATACTTTACCTAATCTTGCAATAAATGGATAATTAAAGTTATCTTCATTTAGAAACAAATTGCCCTAATATATTTGATTTAAAGTTTCAGCCCTATTTGTGAATTTGTTAAAAGCGAAAGTGATTTAAATTTTAACTACCCAAAGGAGATACATTGCTGATTTGATTAGGAATTTAAAGAACAAATAGAATCGGGTTCTTACAAACGGGCAATGAACAGAATATTTTCATTTATTTATCAAGCAGAGAAAAGAGATATTTTTGATAATTCACACCGATTTATCAAAAAGATGTATCAAAATGGCTCTTTTATAGATCGCATAACTGGTGAAAATAGATTTGTGAATTTTTTTGGAACAATATTTTTTTCAATTCATATTAATTCATTTGAAATGGAAATAATTTTTCTATATATTCTTAAGATCCAAGATGTGATCATCAATGAAGAAAGGAATTTATTCAACTGTTGTTGAAATCCAGGATTTACTGACATCCGATACAATTTGAATGTCCCTTTTTTTTCTATGGTGATAAGAACTTTTTTACCGCATTTCAAATCCTTTTTGTGGCTCTTTTCATACTATCAAAAAAAAAAAAATAATTATTGCATTTGGGAGGGAGAAAAAGGTGATGGGAGGAGTTCTTAATGATGGGAAATAGAAGCTAATATATTCCCTGGAGTAATTGTAATTGATTTCTGTCGGAAGTTGACAATTTTAAATTTATTTCCCGTCTGTTGAAAAATAATGAAATATTTTACGAATATTTTTATACGATGGAAAACATTTTATCTCATTTTTACTTCTTAGAGATAATTTTCTTCTTGAAAATAGTTTTTTCATTCTAGATTTTTTCTTTATTACCATTCCTCAATAGATTCTGTAAATATAGTTAAATAAAATTCCCATGCTAAGTATTGTATAATAGGGAATGCATAAAATCTAATCTTATTTGTAAATAAGCGATAATGAAATAAATAATTGTAACAATGGATCTTTATCGTTCTTTTGTTAACTACCCTGAGAAGTTTCATAATCAATTTTCACCAAAAATAAAAACTCGACAAAATCAAATGAGACGTGATTACACAAATTAGTTTGACGAAAGAAGGGTAACGAATTGATAGCGAAAAATTTACGTATAAGTGATGATGTAATTAGTAGAATGGCTTGAAAAACATGAAATATTTTGATATCTATAAGAAGAGAATATTTTAAATTGGATAATAGCATTCATTTCTCTACATTCTACGAAACCAGCCAATAAATCTAATAAAAAAATTTGCGCAGATTATACTTTTGCGGGTGTAAAACAAAATTTTATAATAGGTGATCTGAATCTTCTCAGATGATGCTGAAAGTACTTTGGATTCATATTTTGTGTATCTAGGGAAGTAGATATTTCGTATTTTAGTAACAATTGTGACGACCGTCCAAATAATAATACCTATATTTATTATTTAATTCTGCTGCCTTCTTTTCTTTTAGATGCCCAGTCAATAACTATTCGACTGCAACTGAAGATACGGATGAGCAAGACAAAATATTTTATTTACTACTAAAGAAGAGAATGACATTCTCTCTCGAATTCCACTTAACTCGTCATTTTAGAAATATGATAAATAAAGTCTTAGCTTACCAATTTTTCTTATTCTGATTCAATAACTTGTCGGATATAACAGATTCTTAACTTAATACTTTAATTTTGATTCTTTTTCTTCCGAAAGATTAACTATGATGTCTTTAAGCAACTTCAGAATATTTATCAGCTGGATGTTATCTCCTATCTCTCTTCATTTTCCTTTCATTCTGTTTCATTTATGTTTATCATTATATATAATTTAGTTCACTACACTTCTTATCTTCATCTATTTTTCCTAATCGCATTTCATTTGGGCTTGGAAGAAATTATAATTTTATGTTTTTCGAATTAGTATAAAGTCCCCGATATTGTCAAAGAGAAAATCGTGAACAGATCAACACCAAAAACTTGTTGGTAAATGAAATGAAGGTCAATGAACAGGGAAGGAGTGTTTCCCTAAAATAGAATAAATAAAGTGTTTGAAAAATGCAGGCTGATATTATTAAAACTGCTCATGAACGTGTCCATTTTGCGTTTCTACGCACACAAGACTTAGTTAGCAAAGACTTTTACATCTAACGACTTAAAGAAAAAGTTGAAAAATGCATTCAAAATTGCGTTACATGCATTCTTATAAATCGTAAACGTGGTAACAAGAGGGCATGCTTCACCCGATAGAAAAAAACGATTTATCACTCCATACATTTCGTCTAGATCATTAAGGTCCCCTTGCGACCACTTCTAAGAAATATAAGCACGTTTTTTGCAGTGATAGAGGCATTCAGTAAATTTATATGGCAGTATCCCACTAAATCAACGGACGCTGCAGAAGCCATAAATCGATTAGAAAACCAACGACATGTCTTCGAAAACCCCAGAAGGATCAACACTGATAAAGGATCAGCATTTACTACCTCCGTATTTGAAGATTACGGCAATAAACAAAACATTTTTCATATCTCCATTACAATAGGTCTTCCAAGATCTAATGGCCAAATTGAAAAACAAAATTTAACCATAATTGCTGTACAGTCAAAACTTTCTGTGGATATTCCTGAGAAATGGTACTATCTCGTACCGCACTTGCAAGAAATCCTGAACACAACTTTTCAAAGAAGCGTCACGATGACTACTTTTCGGCACCAAGATGAAGTTTTGCCAGGACATTGAGGTGGTCCATCTTCTTGACGATGAGATTACAGCTCAGTTTCAACAACAACGTGATGTTCTCCGTCAAGATGCCAAAAAGCAAATCTACAAGGTTCAAGATGACAATCGCCGCACGTACAATCTCCGGCGCAGACAAGCTCATAAGTATCAACTGCATGACCTAGTAGCAATTAAGCGCACTCAGTTTGGTCCAGGCTAAAACTTAAGCAAAAATATTTCGGATTAAAAAGTTACAAAAGTCAAGCACAATGACACTTATGACGTAGAAAAGTATGCTTTTGTCGACAGACCATCCAAAGCCTCTACTTGTGCAGAGTTCATGAAACTCTGGCCAAACAAGATAAACTCTACTTGATTTCTCCATTTAAAGCTGTTCACTATTTTTCTTCCAGTGAAAGACTTTTATTATGGACATTAGAAGTACACTTTTCATCTTTTTATTTTTACTTTCATTTTTAGTGAATGACTAATAATTTCTTATTTCATTTTAGTACCAAGTTAAGTACTTGTAAGTAAGAGTATCTTGCTTGAATATATGTTACTGTTCCTTATTCCAGATTCTTATTTTAGCTTTGATCTTACATGTATCGTTAACATTATTTTTTTTACCTCTGGTGGTAATGTGTGAAATTTTCCTCATATATCAATTATTACTTTAAATTTGCTCAATTTTTAGTATTTTATTAATTTCTCTTTGATGATATTTTGTGTTTTGTATTATTCTTTTATCTACTGTGTTACAATGTGTGTGCTTATTCTTAATATTTTATTACTATATATTTTGTACCACTTCATCATTGTACGTCATCAGGCGAGGTTGCCTTCCCGGTCATGATGGCCGATGTAGGATTGAGATATGTCGCATCCTCCTCTCCTTTTCACGTCGAGTGAAGCAACCCAAACTGACATCACACCCCGTTAATAGCGCGGGAAAATCCCTGGGACGGACGCCGACGGATGATAACCATTAGACGCAGAAGAAAGACGTTCTCCTCGGTGTTTAACATACATCTTTTAATATTTCATCTCTCTCTCTCTCACACACACACATTCTGCTCAATAAATCATTTATCTTCCTAAAGTTGAAGTCATTTTCTCATATAACTTTCAGAAAATAATATGTTTAGATTGAGCTAAATAGTTTGTAATTGTTGTAATTAATGTCAATGATATTCTCCAAAAACATAATATATTGAATAAGGAAATATAAAGGATGTTTTAAAATTTATAAGCAGAAATTTAAGGTGTGATAGGAAACCTATAATAGAAGCAATTTTTTTACATTAAATGCATAGGCGGACAGCAAACGGTGTACCGCGTTAGACACAGGTGTAAAGGAAATCATAAGGCGCGAATTTTCTTACATATCGTCATTTCCACCGTGGATTTCTGAATGCTATGGCCTTTTCCTGATCAATGTAAGTTGCTATACCTCCTAAAATCCTTGGTAGAAATGACGACGTGTGATAAAGAATTTTGTTCCTGAGTTTCGAAACACTCTTTATACTCAAAGATTTTGATCTCAAATAGTATTTTGAGCATTTTACACTTTGGGTATATTAAAAAAATTGGAGCTTCTTACAAGCGTGATTAGCTTTTATTTTATGCCTTTAAAACATTTGGCACGTTTTTCTTAAACTTTTTTTTCTTGTTTTCTATTCGCTGTTTATTTATTTATTGCTATTGAAGCCTCTCTTGAAATTATATTATTTTCGTACATAAGCATTAAAAAAAATGGTGTGTATATAAGTCTGAAAATTCTCGTTATTTGTTTAAAAATATTTTTAGAATTTGTTTTGTTAGGGTTTCGTTACAAAAATAATAATTTAAATTCAACAAAGAGTCAAAAGATTTTCAAATTTATTCTAGCTTTTATAAATAATTATTCAAGAAATATAAATCACTTGAAAAACTAAGAAATACAAATTGAAAATTTTAAGAAACTTCATGGGTTTCAATTTTTAAGAGATTTAAAATAATGGATCCCAAAATTAACTTTTTTAAAATCAAATTTGATTTAATAGTATAATGTAAAAAAAAGCTGTAGCTAGTTTTAATATTACTATCTCGAAATTCATTTTAGGAAATGGTTACTGGACTTCATACGTTTTAAATATTTTCTAAATCAGTTTTAATTTATAAACTTCTTCTAAAATTATTATAGAACATCCGAAACTGTACATTATTTCGTTATAATAAATGTTCAGCGTATTTCAACAGAAAAAAATGTAATATTGTATGTTTTGGGAAATGAACCACGTGAATGTTTATATTCCAATTTCCCGTTTTTTACAAAAACATGTTACTACTTAAAATTGGTACAAGTTTGACTACGAAGATTAATTCTGCTTTATTCACAATTCTTCTTACATCGTCATTAATAAAATGATTTACATTTTAATTCAAATGTACATGATAGAAATTTTATTCCATTCCGTATTTAAATGGACCTGTACCCTAAAAATAAAATTTTCGAAAACCTTATTTTATTTTATTTTTGTTGTATGGCTCTACCAAATAATACATGTACAAAACTTTACGTAATTTTACAATTTTTTAAAGGGTGTTAATCTTCGATTTTTTGAAAACATTGTCATTCGTCCTTTTATGCAGAACATTTAGATGCAAATCATTTGAAGATACTGAATAATACATCAAAAGATACAAAAACAATTGTACTGTATGTTTCCGTAAAAAAAAGAGTTTTCGAATCTGATGTCAGTTTATTTTGCTTAATAAGCCACATTAAATTTTTAAACATGGGTATGAATTAGTAGGAAGATTGGCAAGATGAAATTCCAAAATAAATGTCTATATTTCTAAATCTCGATACTTTGTCCGTAGTCGAATGGTTCTGGCATTCAATTCTTAGAGAATGCCTTAAATCTGGCTATTAACATTTACAATTATGAACGTCAAACACGTCGTATTATTTTAATGAAATCTGATATAAATATATTTTGAATTGTAGCTCATATCTGGCAGAAGATGGAACACTTGGAATACACAAAAGCACTGTACACGTTTTGGATAATCTTGGAGTAAAACAAAAGGAAAAAAAGAGAGTTGTTGAGTAATTATTATATTATAGAAAACAGATGGGTTGTATCATGAAAACGGAAGAGTAATTTAATGATACAGGAGTATTTTGAAATGTATGTTTCAAAATTTAATTTCATAACTAAATGTTAAAACTTTAAGCATTTTTACTTAGTTTTTCGTTTTCTTCATTCCTGCGCTGAAAATCTGTCAATTTCTGTAGAACAAATATTCTCCATGATTGAAAAAACTCCCTGAAATGGATCAGATGCCTCAGGCAAAGGCATCGCAAACTGGAAGATTTTAAAAAAATTGCAACAAAAAATATGTGCTTTGAAACACCTTAAAATTGCTTTCCATATCTCTTCAATAGTACCAGATACTTTTTAAAATCTTGAACTACAATCTATCCATTGGTTTTGAATTACCTGGCTCAGCAATACATATACCATATACCTTCGGTTTATATTCAGATATATATATATGCATAAGTAAATACAAACTTTCGTGTGTTAAAAAGTATATTTCTCGTTTGGATATCTGTGTACCGCAAAAGTATAAGAAGATTGCTAAAGGAATGCATTTTTTTGTTATTTGAATATGGAGAAAGTAAAACTTTAACTAAGAAAAGCAGTTACTAGAGAACTTTTTTAGCAAATACCATAAATAAAGCCGAAGATGAAATAAAAATTGTTGATGACTTAGTACCAGATACTTTTAAAAGATACTTTTTATGTTCTCGAAGGTTGTTTAACTTTAATCCTGGGAAATGAAAAAGAGCTTTACAAGCTCGATGAAGAAATTAAAAATTTACTTGATGATGAGTCAAAATTACAAACTGAAATCGAAAACACCGTGACGTATAAAGATAAAATAACTCTATCGAAATCGAAAATAAATAGATATTTAAAAAATAAATAAATAACTTTTAAAACCAATACAGACCTTGAAACAACTAAAGTTTCGGGCAAGAACGAAAACCAGCAAGTGCGACTTCCGAAATTAGAAATGTCTAAATTTTACGGCGATGTTAGTCAATGGATTAGTTTTTGGAACGCATTTAAGGTCGCAATTCACGATAATAATTCACTTCTGAAAGTGGATAAATTTATTTGAAAACATACTTAGGTGGAGCTGCCGCTAATGCAGTAGAAGGTTTTTCAATTTCTGTTACAAATTATGACTCTTCTTTAGGTACTTCAAATACTAGGTTTAGAAGACATACTATCATTATAAATACACATATGCAAACACTTCTTAGTCTTTCACCTCTTTCATGATCTATTTGATATTTTTAGATTAAGAAAGCTCTTTGATGAAATTGAAATACAAATTCGAAGTTCATGTTCTTTAAATGTGAAAAGAGAAACGTATAATAAGATGTTAATCCCTGTGTTATTCAGAGTTATTCCAAATGTTTTAGTATTAAAATACTGTCATAATAACGATGGCCAGTCATGTTTTGATGATTATAAATTTCCTAAGAAATGAAATACAATCTCGTGAAAGAGCTAATAACATATGTTTAATTGTAATGACAGATCACCAGCTTATGATCAAAACTGTCATTCCATTCATTCTAAATCATTCGGAAAAGAATTAAATTACTATCCACCCACACACAACGAGACTAAGCATTCAATCAACGTCTCATCAGTTGTCTGTAAGAGTTGCTTATTTTGCAATTAGAGAAAGCATTCATCATCGGGGTGTTTCAATATTGATGTATCTGAGGAAAAAAAAAATTAAAAAATCAGCATAGATGCTTTATTTCTTTTGGCAGAAAGCGCTTAGCAAAAGGTCGTAAAAATAAACTGAATTGCAAAATATGACATAGTAGAAATCATAATACTATAAATATCATAAATATAAAATATCATCAGTAAATATTAAAGTAGTTTAAATATTATCTCAGTGTTAACATACACTTTTCCACGATTAAACCAATAGGATGTTACAAATAATTCATAGAGCTCTATGCTCCAATACGCATGCAACAAACACACAATAATAATGTACATTAGTATAAATATATATATATATATATATATATATATATATACATATACATACGTGTGTGTGTGTAATCATTTTAAAGATACACTTTTAATAACGCACTTTTCAAAATTTTTAAAATAAGGCAATTGTGCATTAATTATTACATTAATTATTTCTCAGCATTATATATTTTACCGCATTGATGTTATTCGAAAATTGCAATGTGGCCGCGGTAAACTAGTGGTCATGGTTTCGGATTCGTGGCCGGCGGTTTTCATTCAGTTGCGGGTTGGATCCTTGTTCGCCAAAGACCCGCTGTGCAGCCGGAGCTGATGGACGTTAAATCTGTCGGGACCTAATGTCCTCTCGTTGGCATGATGTGGATTTTAGGAAAGGGGATGCCAGCTCAGGTGTCCTCCTCGTCACTTGTCCGTGGTTCAGAATTACGAGGTCCGTTGCCAATAGCCCTCTTGTTACTTCCAGTGCAACGTTAATAAAAAACTAAGCTAAAGTTGCAAATTGAATATCAACTTTTTGTCATTAAATTTTTTTTATTGGACCTTTGAGAAATGTAACAGGCAATCACGTTAAAAATGTGAATTTTATATAATAATGACACATTGTAATGTTGAAAATAATAGAAGACGTAAATGGAAATCATAGATTTAACATTAATTATAAAGAAATAAAATTGTATACTGTTAAGAAAACCGTGCTATCTATAGAAAAGATCTGAGAATATGTATAATCTAACCTATGATTGGTCAGAAAATAATATTTAAATAAAAATTGCTAAAAAATAATAATTTTCCAGTTATTTTAGTTATAGTTTCCTTTTCTACATCTTGTATGAAATTTTTTAGCATAAAAAAGAAGAAAATCCTTTAAGATGGCTGTGTGTTTTTTTCTTTTTCACTTTCACACATTAAGATTAATTGTAATGAATAATTATGAACAGACGATATCACACGATAACATAACATGTAAAAATAACATTCTTCCATACAGCGCAAGAGAAATTTAATTGACTTTAATAGGAAACTCAATTGAATAAAAAATATAAAAAAAAATACCAGAAACTTAAATATTTAAAAAAAAAAACATGAAAACGTTAGAAATAAATTGTTTCAACAAAAACTGCTGATAGCAAAAAAAAATTCCTTGCAAAACATACATTATTTTCTATTTTCCTTTGTTTATAAGATGTATAACAAAATAAATAAATAAACCGGAAATATCTTTCAACATATTCTACACATTTACTCCATTGTAAATATTGCGAAAATGTAATTTTTTCCTATTATATAGAATTATAACAGAATTATTTTTGGGGTACATTTTCAGATTTTAAAAATAAATTTTTATATGTTAAGAAGGTTCATTTTTTTTCATACAGCTGATACATTTTTCTTTAAAATATGGTTTAAAAAAACTTGTTTTCTAGTCATAATAAAGAGGATCATATAAAAATATTTTACAATTCGTCAACTCATTGGATAAAACGGCGATCTTAAAAGAAATCGGACTGTGAAGTAGATTCCTATTCTCCGACCGCGAAATTTGACCGATGAAGAATTTCGCTTTTGTATCGATACATCAGTTTCCATCATCTGAAACGATAGTCCTCAATCAGCATCCTATTCTCCTTCCGTGAGGTTTGTCTGCTTAGACAAACACACTTAGCGATGCGTCATCACCCTTAATCTGAAACGGCAGTATTGAGGAAGTCGGAGATCAAATCAGCATCCTATTATCCTGCCGTGAGGTTTGATCGGTAACGGTAACGGTAACGGCTAAAGTTACGAGGTTCCTATTTAAAAATATTAAACTTACCCTCTCATCATAATTTATAAATTTAAAGAGCCTAATTAGTTAAAGTTTTATCGTAATTTAAGTTGCTATCATAATTAGGATCAAGGCAACAAGCACCTGGGTGTTCGACAGAGTGAGGCAACTGCCGAAACTAGTTGGAAATTAAAATTACGAGGGCGCGCACTGCTATTGGATGCCGTAGCAAGGGAAGCTAAGAAGCATACATAGCGGTGGGCGGGGTCTAGGTTAGGGGCGGGACTTCAGTTCGAAGACGAAAAATGGTTTCGAGAAACTGTTGTCCGTGGGGTTTTGAGAGGTTATAGAAAGAAAAATTTAGCTAATAAATTAAATTGAAATAAAAAGAAATGCCTTACCGAAACCAATTTAAAGAAATATGCAATTAAAAATTTTGAGGGAAAATTTAAAACGCGAGGAGATGAGTTTGAAAAACAAGAATTAAGCCGAAATGAGCGCTATTAGCGACATCTGGTGGTGAGAAAAGTTATGAATCTTAGGAAAATGCAGTTAAAATTTAAAAAGTGTCTAATTTTCTAGAATAAAAGATTTTAAAAATTTTGAGAGTGCTCGACAGTGTTACGCGACGTCCTTTTTGACCATTGGGAATTGCCACTTATCGAGGGGAAGTCCTGAATTTGGAAAAAATAGGATATCACTGATGCATTACTTCAATACGCTCGCAGCCTTTTTAAGGCTGGGAAATGGACATATGAATGTCCGAGCGCGGCTCTCGGTCTTTTTTGCGAAGATGCGATTGACGCATCATACGCGGGGAGTTGTTGAAGCAGTGCATTAGGTATTTGAGGGATCCTGTTGAAGAAGTTTAATGATTGTTTTTTAATGAACTCTAGAATTGGTTCAATTTTTAGATCTTTATGCAGGACTTCATTCCGGACAAACAAGGGTGCATTTATCATTTTCCTAAGGTGAATGTTTTGAAAGACGTGCAGTCGTTTCAGATGGGTGGTTGCAGCGGACGCCCAAATAGGCGATGCGTACAACATGATCGGTCTTAGGATCGACTTGTAGAGCATGAATTTTGTGCCTGATCGCCAGCTTGCCCTTTCGAGAAATCAAGCGAGTGAGCAAATTGCTCATTCCGATAGCCTTTTGATGGGCATTTCGGATGTGGTGGGCAAAATTTAATTCGGCGTCTAAAATTAACCCTAGGTACTTATATTCAGTGACCCAGGGGACGGGGTGATCAAAAATGGTGACTGCTGGCAAATTGCCAATACACCGTTGTTTCGTAAAGAGGAGGCAAGCGCTTTTAGATGCATTAACTTTAATTTTCCAGTCAATGAGCCAGAGCTGTAAACGAGAAATGTATCTCTGCAACCTTTCAATAATTTTCCGATTGCAGATGTCTTGGGACATAATAGCAGTGTCATCAGCATACATTGCTAAGTGAATGTTGGCAGCCTTCGGGATGTCATTTACGTACAAAGAAAAAATTCTTGGACTTAAAATCGATCCCTGGGAGACTCCACTAATGATTGGTCGGGGGGAGGAGACTGCGTTTAAGACTCGAACTCTGAAACTGCGAGAGTCAAGGAACGAGTGTATAATTTTGATAAGTTGGTCCGAAATTCCAAGTTGCATCATCTTGGAAATGAGCCCATCATGCCAAATTTTATCAAAAGCTTTGGCAACATCGATAAAAAGCATACCCGTGGCTTTGTTATTGGAAAAGCCATGTTGGACCGTCTCAGTAACTCTAAGTAACTGTGTTACTGTAGAGCACTTGGGAACAAAACCATGCTGCTCTGGAATAACAATATTTCTGGAATTGCAGAACTGGTCCAGGCGTTTCAAAATAACACATTCATATGCTTTGCTCAGCGAACTGAGTAACGATATGGGGCGATAATTTAGAGGATTTGAATCATCGGAATGGGGCTTGAGAATGGGGCGATCTTCCAGGCCTTAGGGAAGTAGCAGTTCTCCATTAAAAAGTTAAAGAGCAACGTGAGAAGAAAAATAAATTTAAGAGGGAGATTTTTATGAATACGATTAGAAATTAAATCCAATCCTGGAGCCTTCTTAACTTTGGTAATGTGTATGTAGTCCAAACTTTCGCTAGCCTGGACTGGTTCCAGGTCTAGACAAGTGGGGGAGGCCAAAAATCCTTGGACTTTTCGAGTAGTATGAGCTGAGAATCTGGGATTCTCGCCTTCATTTGGTTCGAATTGTTTTTGAAGGCTATCAGCTATAACTTCCGCCTTTTCAATAGGAGCTACAGCAACACTGCCTAGGGCACCCTTCAGGGGCGGAATGGTGTGAAAAGGCTATTTGAGTCGGGAGGTTTCCCTCCAAAGGGTGTTTGTATCAGGCGAGAGGCCTTCAATGTGTTTTTCCCATCTTTCCTGGGAAAAGTGTTGGATTTCTCGTTTAATCTCATTGCTGAGTGCACGGAGTTCAGATTTAAGAGCCGGATTCCTACATCTTTGCCAGACTCTCCGTATATAATTTTTGCGACGAATTTTGGTTCTGATTTCTATAGGGAGTCTCAGAGGAGGAGGTTTAAATTTTGGTTTTGAGGCCGTCACAAGTGCCTCGGAAATAATTACACCAATTTGTTCTATAGAATTTTCAATATCTTCATTGCTGGAGGTGTTTGGAATAGGGAGGGGTTTTGAATTTAAAATAAATTTAAAGTTCTCCCAATTGGTTGAGAGTTGCTCTGGTAATTTTAAAAACGCAGTGTTAGTGTTAAGAGTCAAAATGACCGGTAAATGATCTGAACTCAGATCATGAATGACTCTTATATCATAATTAAAAGGAATATTTTTAAAGATTGCAAGATCAATGATAGAATCCCTGGACCCCGGTCGGGACCTAGGGTTAATGTGCGTAGGGGTGTACGGTGCTACAACCCTAGCACCTGTACAAACACACTTAGCGATGCGTCAGCACCCTTAATCTGAAACGGCAGTATTGAGGAATTCGGAGCGCAAATCAGCATCCTATTATCCTGCCGTGAGGTTTGATCGGTTAGACCAGGGGTCTCCAAACTACGGCCCGAGGGCCACATCCGGCCCGCGGACAGATTTTGTCCGGCCCGCGGAGAGCTAGCATACTTGAAAGAAAACTCCTTCTAGAGAACATATTTATTTTTTATAGCAAATTAAATTTAGTTTACTGAAGTAATCTATTTTTATGTTGAATAATTATTAATATGACATCTACATTGATATGGTCATGGGCTAACTACTCATAACATTGTTGTAGGTTACTATATACTAACTAACAAATTATTGAATTGAATCCAACTAACATTTTATACATTTTAAATGAAAAAATAACTTATAACAAGCATAATGACATATGAAATACTAATGAGATTTATGTAATTGAGATTTTCCACTGACAATAGTTTGTAGTTGTGGACTAATTTTACTTGTACCAATTATTAAAAAGATTTAAGATGCTCATCAGTTAATTTAGATCTGTAAACATTTTTTGTGTACTTCATTTTGGAAAAGGTCTTCTCACACAAATAAGTAGTACCAAAAACAGAAAACAGCCCACGAGCAAATTTATGCAAATTATCAAATTGTGTCAGTGGAAGACACTTATAAAATTCCAACAAAGATAAGTTTTGATATTTGTTCTTAATTATATCACTGCACTGTAGATCAATCATTTCCATTTGAAGTTCCGGGGCTAGGGTTTCAATGTCAGTATCAAAAGGATTCTGAAAAATCTTAATTTGATTCGCAATGGCATCAAAGTCCGAGAAACGAGTATCAAAATTTATTTTCAAAGCACTCAAAGTTTCGATTGCAAAATCGATAGGAAACTCGGTCTCAGTGGTGTGGCTGAATATTTCACATGTTTTAAAATGTGAAAAACATTTACTTCGTAGTTGTGATTGAAACAGTATCAATTTCTTCCGGAATGATTTGATATTAGTGTATAAATCAGGAAGATGCTGGTTTTCTCCTTGCAATCTCAAATTCAGTTCGTTCACATGTTTTGTCAAATCAACATAGAATGCTAACTTCCACAGCCATGCGTTGTTTTGCAATTCAGTAAGAGGGCGATGCTTTTCATTCAAAAAAATTTCGATCACTGCTCGAAGTTCAAAAAAGCGCTGAAGGACTTTCCCACAACTAAACCAACGTACGGCAGTATGATAAGGTAAGTCATTTTCTCCAATCTCTTCAATAAATTGCACGAATTGTCGGTGATTCAGCCCAAAAGATCTGATAAAATTAACAGTTGATATGACTGGTTTCAGAACTTCAGACATATCCAAACATTTTCCGCACAAAGACTGTTGATGAATGATACAATGTAAGACTATTGGTTTTGAACCACCGTCATTTTCTACAGCCTTTGACACAAGAGCGACCACTCCTTTATCTTTCCCACTCATGTTTTTGCCTCCATCAGTTGTAATACATTTCAAGTTTTTCCATCTTAGGTTCTTTTGGTTAATGGCCATTTCAACTCCTTTAAAAATATCTGAACCAGTAGTTGTGCCATGAATACTATACATATCAAGAAGTTCTTCATGCACTTCATAGCTTTTATCTACTCCTCGAATATAAATCAACACCTGAGCAGTATCTGACACATCCGTTGACTCATCCATGGCCAAAGAAAACCACTCAACATGTCCATTTTTGTTGAACAGTTGAGAGGATATATTTTCAGCGATGTCTTCTACCCTTCGAGCCACAGTGTTTGCTGACATACTGACAGTTTTTAATAAATTTACCTTTTCAGGGCACATTTCTTCGGCTACTGCGATTATGCATTCTTTGACCATTTCTCCATCGGTGAATGGTTTTCCACGTTTTGCAATTTCAAGAGCCACACGAAAGCTGGCATGAGTTGCAGCCTCTTGTTCAGTTTTGAGTTTTGTAAATAAAGATTGCTGCGATTTCAATCCGAGCTTCATAGCTTCGAATTTTTCTGTCCGCAAACTTCCTGTATATTTTGAGTAATTTTGAAAATGTTTTGCTTCATAATGACGTTTAATGTTATATTCTTTGAGAACGGCTATGCTTTCATTGCAAATCAAACATAGCGCCTTGTTACTGGACTCAATTACGAAATACTGAATGTTCCACTGATCTTTGAATTTTCTGTATTCACTATCAATTTTTCGCTTCTTTTCCATTCTACTAAATCACACACAAAAGCAACAATTCAAATCAAAATATTGTTACAAAGATGTCTTAAACTTAAACACGCACAAACACGTTTTAAGAAGGTACGCACTATTTTATTTCACAGCAGTGTCATAGGAACTGACTTGTGGTTGCGCCACTAGCCTTCTTATATATTCCACTTACTGCCATCTAGAAGTGAGTGGAAGGCACCAGAACTTTCTCGAACCAACGAGATTATTCTGTAAGTGCTATTAGCGCCATCTGTTAGCGATAGAAGGTACTACCTATTTCCGCTTGTGCCCACCAGATGTCCTGTCACGTTACTCCTCATGGCTCGCTCGTACTCTACGACTAATCTAGAAATTACAGATAATGACAGGAAAATTAATAATATGCAGTGTTGCCGTTTTGCGGACTTGAGTCCGATTTGCAGCCTTTTTTAAACGTGGCGTACTTTTTCGGACTTTTTTTTTTCATGTAAAAAAAATACTCATTCGTTACTTGAGTACTCGTTACTCGTTAGGAACCGAAGTAACGATTACTGAAGAAAAAAGTAATCAATGATTACTTGTGTATTTCATTACTTTTGTAATCAATGATTACTATGGCGATACGATGCGGATACCCCATTATTAGTTTAGTTTTTATTAACGTCGCACTAGAAGCAACACGAGGGCTATTGGCGACGGACCTCGTAATTTTGAACCACGGTCAAGTGACGAGGACGACACCTGAGCTGGCACCCCCCTCTCCTAACATCCACACCACGCCAACGGGAGGACTTTGGGCCCCGAACAGATTTAACGTGCATCAGCCCCGGCTACACGGCGGGTCTTTGGTGGCCAAGGATCGAACCCGCGACTGAACGAAAACCGCCAGCCGCTATCCACGACCTTGACCACTAGGCTACCGCGGCCCCCTGTACCCCATTATAACGGATACCCATACGATACGGAAAATACATCAGCTTCCCCGTCGCTAGAGGCATCTGGCAGAAATTAAATGAGTATCGTCCCCGTCGCTAGAGGCATAAAATTAAAGCGTTCCCGTCGCTAGAGGCATCTGGCAAAAAAGTAATCATATTTTACACCACTAGTGGACTGATTCAACTTTTTACCACCGGCAACAATGAATGATAATATGGTTTTGGCCCTTGGAATTTACTGGAG
Organism: Nephila pilipes; assembly: GCA_019974015.1. Taxonomy (NCBI): domain Eukaryota; kingdom Metazoa; phylum Arthropoda; class Arachnida; order Araneae; family Nephilidae; genus Nephila; species Nephila pilipes. Next base: position 41,910 of record BMAW01054512.1, read on the forward strand.
TAATCAATATGGCCCTAAGGCTGGAAAGTTTGGAGACCCCTGAAACCAAACACATTTAGCAATGCGTCAGCTCCCTTAATCTGAAATGGCTGTCTTGAGGAGGTCGGAGCGCAAATTAGCATCCTATTCTTTGGATGTTACACTTGATATGTGTCAGCACCATAATATCTCAAACGATGGTTTTGAAGAAGTCGAACAGCAAATAATTTCCTATCCTCTGGCCATTAAGAAAAACTTTTGATTCCTGAAATATTTAAAATGTACCAGTCCCATTATCGCAAAACAAAATATTTTTGCTTTTATTTCGACTCCCGTATATAATAGAGTTCTTCCATATTTCACTTTTAGCAAAAATGTAGCGGTTCGAAAGGAAATGAAGCTTTAAAATACTAAATGAATTTCAATATTTTATATTTTGATATTTTGTGTATACGATTCTGTTTATTTGTCAATAAAGAGGTTTTTGTTTCGTTAATGTGTAAATTCGTCATCTGATAACTTTTCAAAGATTTATCGTACAATTTTTTTTGGAATCTTATGAACAATAATGTCCATTAATTGTTAGTTAGTCTTTCTATCCATAGACAATAAAGTAAAAAAGAAAATTCTTTAGTTTTTCAAATATTACATTTTGCTGCATTTGGTTTGGAACAGGAATGCTAACTCTGACTTGGAACAGCTAAATTTGACTATAGAAATCGTTACATTAGAATGTCTAATTAAAAGCAATTCTATTTTAATCGCATATAAATATTTTTGAAAAATGTGATTTATGTAATTTTAATCTTTTGTCAGGATATAAGTTGATTACACTGACTTCCAGCTTGAAACGTAATTCATTTCGAGTGCGTAAAGAGCTATTGCTCAATCCGATTTAGAAGTAATAAAAGAAAGTTTTTTTTTTTTTTTATTCCAGCTTTATTTGATAAATTAAATAATCCTCTGTATTTTCAGAACGATTTTTCAGTGTGAAAATAATGTCCAGATATTTCTGGTAATTAACATGATACATTATAATATCACTTCAATAATTTCAATATTTCTCCATAATTGTTGACTGATAATGCTAAGTGGCGCGAAAGCCTATTGGTCATGGAAGCGGACTCGCGGTCGGCGCTTTTTGAAGAATCGCCTAATTGAACCTTGATGACTTTGAAGACTCAAAATTTCGCCGATGCTGATGTACAGTATATCTGTCAAGACCCAAAGTCCTACAGTTGCAGTGGTGTGGAAGTGAGGAGAAAAGAGTGCCCGCTCAAGTTTCATCTTCATCACTTGAACGAGGTTCAAAATCATCACCATTCATAGACTCCTTAGGAAAGGAAAGAAAGAACAGTGGAAAATACTATAGTGAGTTAATCCAAACATCAAAATGCGAAAGAAATTTATTTCAAAAATTTACGCTAATAATTTTATTTACCGCGAAGGGGTCATTGCTTTAGTTGAAACACTATTGGCATTCCGGATCACTTTTCATTTTTTTCTTATTGTTTCCTTCAAAATTAGATACCTTAAGCTTAGATGTATTCAATTAAATAATTTGCCGTTTGCTTTAATTTGAATTACGTATAGTTGTTATAATATTTAATTAAAAAATAAATTATTTGCTTCTCTTTTAATTACATTTATCTTAAAAATAATTAATTTAATTATTTATTTTTTGCATTAATTTTATTTACCTGTCGCTAATATAATATCCAATTTATTATGTGCTTGAATTTTAATTACATTTAGCTTAAATGTATTATTTTTAATAATTTATCGTTTACTTTAAATTTAATATCGGAAATGCTTATTATTGTCCATTTTTCAGTATTTCATCGTTTGCTTTTATTATTATATGTAAAAGAGTAATCTGTCTGTCTGTATGTTATATATATATAAGCGAAATACCACTGACTGACTCATCACGATATCTCTAAGAATATACAACCGATTGACTTGAAATTTGGTACAGTTATTCATTTTGCGATGTAGACGCTCACTAAGAACGTATATTACGGAATTCTTATCAAAAATGTAATTTTCATTCGTTAATCTTTTCTTATCCATCGGTTATGTCATTTTTGGCGACTTTATCGCTAAAAATGACATGAACGACGCCAAACGGAATATATATTTTTATATTTATATTGTGCATTTCTACCAATTATGTTTAATTGGCGAGATTTGCACGTGTGAAATGGCAAAAAAATACCGAATAATTTAATATTAAAACGCTGATGGAGGATGAATTTATCACCAAATGTCTTCCACCGCCAGGTCCAAGCATTTCAATGACCTTGCATTGTGAATTTTAAAAAGCTATACTATGGTAACCCCATCTGATTTCCGCTCGCTTTCCTAAGCAAACGATAATTTTTTATTGTTGTGGAATCTAGAAGTAAGTTTTAAATTTATGAAAAAAGTATTTTATTATTAAGAATGATTTATAAAATACATTTGTAAATCCAAAAGCAATCTTACAGAGATATTGATGTTGGCTTTTTACAAATGAATAATAACGGTATGTTATTCATGTCATTGATAAAAAAAAATAAGTATCTGTCAAAATATTTATTTTGATGTACACATTAACTGTAACCTAATGTAAATATTGTGCAAAAGTTTTGTTTCTGTATTTTGGCAATTTTTACTTTTTGGTTTCTAGGAAATAAACGTTTTTGTTTTTTTAAAATGGCTGAATGTCTTATCGTTTTCAGAATGCAGAATTATTTTTAAGCTATTTTCCTATCAGTTCAAAGTGTATCAAGGCGTCTGCCTTATAGCTTCTGTTTGTGAAACTATTGAGAGGGGAAAAAAATTACTTTTTACGGGAAACTATAATAGTGGTCATTGTGATGTCTATATTGAAATAGTTGGATTAAGAAATAGAAGTAAAGTTAATCTTGGTGATGATAATGTGAAACAAAATGAAGAAAATGTGTCATCTTTAGGGTTTCAGCCTCAAGAAAATGTAGCTATGTTACTTTCAAAAACTCAATCAATATCTAACATTAATTTATCAAGTTCAAGTGAATCGATTATTAATGATTTAATATCTCTTCAATTAAATAAAGGTAAAAAAAAAAAGAAGAAAAAGATTCACAAATTCAATTAGATATAAACAAGGAAGACAAGCTGCTACAAAATATACTCAAAGTCATCTTGAAATACATAGAGAAGTTGCTTCAAAATATACTAAGAGCCATCCTGAAGTACATAGAGCAGCAATACGATAATACTGTTCTAACAACCCCCATGTGAATCAGGCAGCTGTAATTAAATACAATGAAAAAAGATCAAATGTTTAATTAGTGCCATGGACTTCTAAAGCTTTGGTTTTAAATATATATATGTAACAGATATTGACTATTCAAATGATAAAATCCCCAGTATCGGAAAACATTTGCCCTGTTCGAGGTGCCGTGCTAAAAAATGGATGGAAGAACCTCCAGGAATGCGCTGCAGTGGTGAACAAGTCCAGCTTCCTGCAATTAGATCCTACCCTGAATCTTTGAATAGTTTTCTTAACCATAAGGATCAGCTTTCAGAACATTTTTTTTTCATATTTTGAACCACAGTCAAGTGACGAGGACGACACCTAAGCGGGAACCCACTCTCCTAACAACCACACCACACCAACGGGAGGACTTTGGGCCCAGACAGATTTAACGTGCATCAGCCCCGTCTACACGGCGGGTCTTTGGCGGCCAAGGATCGAACCAGCGACTGAACGAAAACTGCCGGTCACGAATCCGAAACCTTGACCACTAGGCTACCTAAAGATTGGAACACCAATAATGTTGTTGCGTAATTAAATCCTCCTAAATTATGTAACGGCACCAGACTCAAAGTGAAAACTCTTAGAAAAAACATTATAGAAGCGACTATTTTTACAGGAAAGTATGAGGGTGAAAATGTATTCATTCCAAGAATACCATTAATTCCATCAGATTTTCATTTTGAATTTAAGCGTTTGCGGTTTCCATTTAGAGTTTGCTTTGCAATGACTATCAATAAAGTACAAGGGCAAAAATTTAAAATTTCCTGGTGTAGATTTACAAAGAGACTGTTTTTCCCATGGTCAATTTTATGTGACAAGTTCAAGAATCAGTTCACGTGAAAATCTAATCTTCCTTCAACCAGAAAAATGAACGAATAATGTTGTCTACAGAGAAGTTTTGGAAATGTAGGCATATTATTTCATGTTTTTCTTATATTTAACTATTTCTAGAATAAGATAAAATAATAATGAATGTAATAATTAAGATAAATAAATTGATATAATAAAAAATAAAAATGTAGTTCTCACTCTCAAAAATTGCCATGCATTCAAAATAAAGACAATAGAAATGTAATACACAAAAAAAAATTGATTCAATAGGTTTAAGAAATAAAAATAAAAAAAATATATACATATAAATGTATTTTTATATTGGCAATTTTTACATGGTTTTCGCCTATTGGGGACCCGTCAAGTAGAATATTGGGAACACATAGCAGTACACAGTACCACATCGGTGATGCGGAATTCTGTTCAACGACAGATTTACTGACTAAGTTACATTTTCATTGATAAACTATTAACAATTAAATAATTTGAAAGTCGTGGATAACCATTATTACAGAAAATCAATTTCTAAAAATTTTAAATTCAAATTATAATTATCATTGAAAAATTTCTTGATATTTTACGTATAGGTTCCAAAATATAATATTATCGTCTGCCAGCGAAGCGGGCGGGTTTCAGCTAGTATATATATTTATAAGCGAAATACCACTGACTGACTTATCTCGAGATCTCAAAAACTATTCAGCCGATTGACTGGAAATTTCGCATACTTACTCATTTTGCGATGTATTAGACGTTCACTAAGAACGGATTTTAGGAAGTCTTATCCAAAATGTAATTTTCATCCTTTAATCTACTCTTATCTGTCAGTTATGTAATTTTGGCGACTTTATCGCCAAAATGATATGATCAACGCGGAACGGAATATATTTTTTTATATGTATACTGCGTATTGTCGCCAATTCAGTTTACTTGGTGAGATTTGCGTGTGCGAAATGGAAAAATACCAAATAATTTAATATTGAATCGCTGATGGGGAATTGGCAAGATTTGGGGGAAGAGGCTCCTAATGCGAAATTTCGTGCATGTCGGAAATAGGAAACGTGCATATTTAGCGATAGAAATAAATGAGTTTGGAATCCCACGGTTGGTGAAAGTGTAGTTTAGCTCCAAAACGTAGCGGGATTTTGAAAAATACTAAAATGGGGACTTCTCTACGAGTAGCGCACACACAAGAACAAGCCGCTGAGTAGAATGTATTGTAGGTTTGTCATATATAATGTAAATGTTGAGCCCCGAAATGCCTACATTTAGCGATTTATCACCAAATATCTTTGACCGCCAAGTCGAAGCAATTCAATGACCTTGCATTGTGAAATTTGAAACGCAATGCAATGGTAACCCCAGATGATATACGCCCACTTGGTGAAAGAACGATGATTTTTTATTGTTATGGAACCTAGTGTAGCGTACGCTATAAATTACCCCCCCCCCAAAGAATTGCTTTGAACCCTCGTTTTTGTTCCCAGCTTCTCATTCAATAAAAATATATAGCTGAAAAGCCATAAAGAGCAAAGTCAGGTGGCTTGAGTCAGCCACATTCATGAACATCTGACTATGTTACACAGGTGCGAGAGAGTTGAATCTTTTTCTGAGGTATTGTTGACCCATGACAGTGTTATAATATGAATTTAGGGCCTAGCTGTGTGACGGCCGACACCGGTTTGCAAGTGTTGAAAAGTGATATTGTCCGACAAGAGCGAATGGTGTTGCAGGAGACAAAATCGGAGTTTGTCTTTGATTGAGTGGTTCTTTCAAAAATGAAAATAAATCAAAAGGGGTGAGTAAGACAGACCTTCCCGAGGTCTTAAAAAGGGAGAAGAAGAAGAGAAGAGTTTTTCCTGCCGGGGAGCGAGACAGCGTTACAGCTAGAAGTTGGAGGCGATTGCCTTCTCTTGCGAATTTAGAACTAAATCGAACTAATTTGAATATTAAGATATTGGTGGTATTTCAGCTATATGTGTTTGGACTTTGTGCTATGTAATTAGATGTGTTAGCAGTGTGTGTAAATAGAAACCAGGCGGAAAAGCCTAACTAGAATATAATCCTTCGATTTGTAAAATAAAGAATTATCTTCTCTTAACGGAGGAAGTGAAATTTTCACTGAAAATTTATAATTTTTTATTTTCCTTCCCTAGGGGAAAAAACAAAGTAAAACGCTGATATAAAAAAAGAAAACTGCACAAATAAATATGGAACACTAAGTTATTATTATTCCTGTTGATTTTAAAAGAAATCGAATGGTAATTATTGAAAAAAAGAACAGACAGGAAGCGAAATGTCTCGGAAAAGAGACAGAGAATTATAATTTTTGCCGGATCAAAATTCGTAAAAAGACTTCTTCCCTCTTAAACTTTATAAATTTTCAAAGATCGTTCCGAAACAAGTTTCCATGCAAAAAAACGGTGTGATTTTAAGACAGAAATCAAAA
>BMAW01054514.1:0-11806 GCA_019974015.1 Nephila pilipes
GGATTCGAAATTAGGAGAGGAAAATTGGGGTGAGGCAGTGCTATGCTTTACATACGTTTGGAATAGAGTAACGCATAAGCATTCCGAAAAAACCCCTTTTGAATTGTATGGTAGAAGAGTTCCAACCGTACGACATTTAAGAACTTTCGGATCAACAGTTTTTGTAGGGATTCCGAAGCAGCATGTATGGCAATTTCAATTTTTGGAAAGAAGATCGAATCTTGGGAACCAGAGAACCAAGAGGTAATGTTTATAAAATCTTATGTAGTTTTTGAATTTCTGGTCATATCAAATAATTGGAAAAAGTCTTTAATGTTGGAGAAAGAAATTGAAAGGGGAACATGGGAGGGCCATTGGATACGGTTAATTTAAATGTGAGTGTGGAAGTTTGGGCAAGAGGAGTTTCGGTACTAATAGCAGTTGTGATACAATGGGAAAGTGTTTCCAAATTGTTTTGAGCAATGATTATGGCTCTTTTTTTTTTTTGCATCATCAGTTGGAGGAGGGGCGGAGGAGGTTTGAAATGAGAATTTTTAGGACATTCGTTAAGATTTCCTGTGTGGAGACCATCGTGGTTGCAGCTTTTTAAGGGGTGTTCACGAGATTGTGAGCACTCTTTTAAAAGGAGATTTTCTGAGCATTTCAAAGACATCTGGGGAGTAATTGAACCACATATTTCACTAATTTTTCACTGGGGAGATCATAGGTATGAGAGATTCTAATTGGTTATCAACAATGTGCTTTTGGATGATTCTGTAGAATTTGGTAGTTGCAGGGTAGATTGGTACTGATGAATTTGCCAATGGTTTCCTTTGATGCAAGATTAGTAATTGAAGTGATGGTTTCGGTGAAGTTTTTGACGATAAAGACACTAGGTGGAATTTCTTTTGTGGTAACATTATCGATGTTACAGAGGTTCTGTTTCCTTGATGTCTAGGTGTTGAAATCTATTAGTTAATAACATGGTGTTTTCTGCACAGGTTTTTATTTGAGAAATTAGAGAGATCAGAAACTTTAGAGGTGGATTTTTTTTTTTTTTTTTTTTTGCATTTTTGAGTTTCAAATCCATCACTATTATTGGATTTTGGGGTAATATTAGTGGTTAGTTGGTCTTTAAATGGGAATTAGGTGTCATAGATGTTTAGATTGAAGTGAGATCGAAAGAGCATACAATCAGCACAGTGGCAAAGCACGAAGTCAAGAGAAGAAATGAGCTGAAATCCTTCCTCAAGGAGGTATATAGAAAATGATGAATATGTGAATGACCATGAAATAACCAGAACATCTCAGCTAAATAATTTTCAAAGAGAAAACAATTCATAAAAATTGTCAAATAATGCAGAAATAGGTCGAAATAATTCATAAATATGACATTAAAAAAATTGCAAAATAATTGCTTAGTAATGATGATAGATATCACATTTGTACTAAATTCCTTCCAAGTATAATGTGAGAATTAACCAACTTTTCAAAATGACAAAATGTAAAATAGAGTATGAACAACATTTTAAATTTTATAAAACAGAACATGATATATAATTATTTTTTAATAATTCAAAAAAAAAAAAAAAAAACTTTTGAAAATAATAAGCACACTTTGATCATTTGTACATTTTGACTTGACATAAAATATGATCAGTCAAGTTGATATAAAAACCTATCACAAACATCAAGCAGTTAAATTTAAAAAAGGCATGAACATAGTTATCTTAAATTAGAATACAGATTAAAAATTTATAGTTCATGCTACTTTGAAAATCTAGTTTTTCTTAGTTTCTAAATTTTCTGAAGGAAAAAAACATACTAGAAAGTAACTATACACATTGCAAAAATAAATAAATAAATAAAGGGAGCACAGAAAGGTCTCTTGCCTTTCATGTTGAATGTTAATAATCAATGGCTATATCTTATGAAAGAAAATAAAATCCCACCTTTGTTCCTTTTCATCCCTTTAAATTCTTGAACAGCAGTCTTTCCTTTACCAGTTGGGGTAGTAATATTCTTCTGTGGTGTTTTACCAGGTAACTCAAAGCTCACTTTTCTTCCACTCATAGATTGATTGCCTTTGGGTGTTTTGTTTTGGGGAGTTTTCTGTATAGGCATTTCTTCTTCAAAATCTAAAACATTAACAATCATTTGTCAGAATATGCATAGTAAAAAACTTTTAATGTACACCCAGTACAAAAAGGGGGATTATGGTATGAAAAATTATTAAAAATATATATCTTTTTAAATTATATTCACGCAACTTAATTTTTATTCAAAAGGTATATATATATATATATATGTACAACAACAAAATTATTGCTTTTTAATTAATGCACAACCCTAGTTTAATAAATTACTTCCTCATCACTGCTCAGGACTAGTTTCACCTCCTATCCACTTAAAATCTATAATTTTGACTTTCTTGCTGATTGTTGTAAGGTAAAAAAAAATAGCTATAAAAATGCTTAATAAATCTAATATGGATAGATGAAGTAAACACAAAACCATCGAACAACAACTTATTTCTGGAACAATAACACTGTCGCCACTCATCGGTAGTTAAATTTTACAAATCAAAGAGAATGCATTAAGAGGTTTCATTTTCAACATTCTCTTTTGTATTGGAGGCTTAAAAATGACAATTCAAAACGAAAAAATATATATATATGATCAGTATTATTTCATAAGCAGATTAACTAAACTAAATTACTGAATACATGTTACAGAAAATAATATTTATGAATCATGTCTTTGGTGGTATAACGTGTCGGCCAGCACATGTTCATTGAACATGATTTTCCAGGCTGATTTTATTTGGGGTTTCAAAAGTCGGCGATTCGAAACATTATTCGCACTTTATTCCCTATAAGTTAACTAAGATATTCCTTTTGAAATCATTGGCGTAAAATAACTCTTAAACTTTGGATATATTATTCTTCCACTACACGACCCAACGGTCAGTGTTTTCAAATTGTCGGATCCAATGATGACAACATCTCCTACGTCGATTGATTTTCCCTTTTCAGCAGATGTTTTGAATTAACAATCCATATACGTCCATTGTATCATTTCCTTTGATGTCTTGAATGAAATGAGATTGAGTAATGGGTTTCAGCTCATTTGTATCCTCTGATAAATTAGTTAGAGGCTATCCATTTACTGCATTATCACACTTGCAAAGCAAAGTAAGCATTTCTTCACAAGTTACACACAATTTTCCTAGGCATTTCCTTAAATATTCTTTTACACTACAAACCTTCTTCTCCCACCAGCCACCGTACTATGTAGCTGTAGGACTACATTGCCACTTGATTTTCTGCAAAGCATATTTAGATAGTATACTCTCCCAATTGAGAGCCTGGGGAGTTCGTGAAGTTCCTGTGCAGTTAGTGCCATTATCTGGGTATATTATAGCACACCCTCTCTAACAAAAAGTCTTCTCATTACTTGCATAAAGGTCTCTGCTAAAAGGGACATTACAAGTTTCAGGTGTACTGCCTTGTACACAGTGCAGGTAAAAAGAACTATCCAAGCCTTTACCTTGTTTCTAAGATAGACAGGTCCAGCTAAAGCAACACCTGTAACTTGAAATGCAGGAACACATTTAATTCCATTGCTAGGTAGCGGTGCAATTACTTGAATTATTGGTTTAGCATATTGACATTTGCATAGCGTACACTTACGAATTACTTCTCTCGCTATTCTTCGGTCCCGAGCAATCCAGTACCATTCCGGTAACTGAGTTAGAGTTGCCCGTACACCACTATGTTTCATCGTTTTGTGAAAAAGGTTCTATCATTCACCGGACAATAGGATGGTCTAGAAGAACTATTGGTCTCTGTTTAGTTTAGTTTTTATTAACGTCGCGCTAGAAGCAACACGAGGGCTATTGGCTATTGGTCTCTGAAACTCATCTGCATCATCATCCAAAACAAATCTAGTTTTGACTTAAAATTCCATCTTCTTCAAAAAATTGACTTGTGTGGGAATGTTTATCCCTTATTTTAGTAGGCCATTCAGACTGTATTTATGGGAAAAGCACTCTTTCTGCTTTTTTCAAGTCATCACTCATAAGTACACCCATTATTCTAAAAAATTCTTTTCCAGAGTTATTACAAAATCGTAAAATTCAAGCTGTCATATGTACAATATTTGAATACTTCAAGAAATACAAGAATATCTCTGCTACTTTCTCATTTGACAACTGTAAATTTGTATTAGCAATCACAGTTTGTCTTTCTAAAAGTGCTTTGTCTGAGGCTGTAATCTTGTTAGATGGCAAAATTGCTCATCTTCAAGTAACCATGTGATAAAAAAAAAGCTTATTTTTTTTTATTACATAGACTATAGTGATATTTTCTTCCTCACTTATTTCTGAAGATAACTCCAATCCATCAGAAGGGACTTTCAAACAAAACAAGTTTTTTCTCAATTAAGTCCCAGGGTAGGCATTTTTTTAAAGATATATTTCAGAAATATAAAAATATTTGAAACTAGATTATAAAGCTACTTTAAATAAAATTTGAATTTTTCTGAAATAGTTATGCACCCTGTAGTACAAAATCTCACACAGTCAAGACAAGAAACGAAAACATGAGTTCATGATTTCACTCCCGTTTTTTACTTCTCGAGGAAAGATTACCATTCCAATTGCTGAACTTATATATTTTTTCAATAATAATTGTCATCTCATACTGAATCATTTACTTTATTTTAAGCAATAATAGAATTTGCCAAAGAGCATTCTCCTTATGATCCACAGTATTATTTCACTTTAGAAAATTTTAGCCTTTTCTCTTTTAATACTAAATTGCCACCAATGTGAAAACGTGGAGTTATTTTCTTAAATATAACGTACGCTTAGAACTTTTTTTTATTTTATCATAAAAGATAGAAACACTAAAGTGATAATAATAATAATAGTTAGTCAAATTCGTAATATAATTCATGACTATAACTTTCGATTGTATTTCTTGTTTGATCAAAATTTTCTAAGCAATAATTTAAGTAAAAAAAAAACCTTTGTCTAAAATAATGTTAATAAAGCAAAATTTAGTTAGTTTTGCTGTTTCGAACATATAATATACAAGTTTAAATGTTTACAATAAAGAAATGCAGAGAAAATATTTTTAAAAAAATACAGCTGTATTATTTAAGAAACAGAAAAGACAATTTTAAAACAAAATTTGTTTTGAATATTGGGTATTAAAACTATAAAACAAAAGAGTACAATTTACAGAAAAAGTATACTTTGCATTATCATTTAAGTTGAATTTTTGCAAAACCCAGAGAGTTTCAAACAATTTTGTGAATGATTTTAGTGATAAGTATTTCCTCACTTCCGTTTTTTAAAAAATTAGTTATGTCTATAGCTGGGATGTTTCCTAAAATTTCAAAATATTTGCTGCACTAAAAGATTTATCATTGATTCTTTTCATTAAGTCTTTGAAAATATTGCTATTGATATCATCTAGGATCAACCAATCGATGTATACATTCCATTTCCGATTTCGCGAGAATTGTTCGCCTGTTCATTTCAAAATTTCTTGAATATCGCAGAATCCACTGGTTATGAACATGTGACTATGAAAATCTTACTGGCAAATCTGCTCGTACTTACAGGGATTTAATAATGTAATTTTAAAGTACAGGTAACATAGAATAACTATCAGACAAAACTTAATTGATTTTTATTGTATTCTGTTTAATCATCTAAAATTTGGCATATCAGTACTTTTGCAAAAATTATAGAGTTAATATGATCCACCTTATAGGTGAAAGAGGCATTTTTGGGATACCTGTTAGGTTAAATTGATTTTTTGATACATCCGTAGTTATAATTTATTTTAGTTATCTCTTACAATATGCATGAGCCTACAGTGAGACTTTCTTTGACACTTGGTCTTCGTACAAATGTCGCAACTTGGTGGACCTGGAATATATATGAAAGTGGTTGAATGATGGACATAAGTTTCACATTTCACAGCGATACTCTTTTCAAAAGAATTATGGAGTTTACAATTTTATCTTCTATTAAAAACATCATTATATGTTTAATAAATTTAATTTATAGAAAATTATCATGTATAACAGTTGCCTCAACATCAAGTTAGCATAGAAATGATGTATGTCTTTAAATACAAAAATGTTTCAAATATAACTTACCAGAACCATTGCCATTATCAACTTCAAACACTTTCTCCTTAGCCTAAAAATATAATGCATCAATATACCAAATTCTGCTAATACATTTCACATTATATTTATTCACATCGTGCAATTTTTTTTTTTTTTTTAACTAAATTAAAGAATTACACTGATCAAATGAATTGGTCAAACACTTTATTTTTATTTATTTGATTACCAGAGAACAAGAGCACAACAGAGGTTGTAATTAATTTAAACAGTTTTCTTATAAGTATAATAAATAATACAGCATTTCTTCATGTTCTACAAAAAACTTTTTACATTTATAATATCATATATGGGTGGATGTTGTTTTAAGTATCCTGCTTGGCAATGATAATTTTTGGTTGGCAATAAATCAAATTCATAACCTCTGTTCTGGTAACCCTACTGTAATACCTCTCAACAGCCCCACGAGAATTTAAAAGATAGATCAAAGTAAAAGAACTATGGACTTGATTTAGCTGAAATGAAGAAAAACCAACATAAGAGTATGAAAGAAATTATTCAAGGTTTGAAAGCAATCAATATTGGTTTTTTTTTTTACAACATATGGTCCAAAGGCAAGCTTCAATCACAGAATCACACCGCCTAGGTTGGGGGCTCAAAATGCACTAAAACCCAAAAAATGCTACTAAAAGAAGGGAGAATTACCATAAATAGTACTGTGGCAACCATACTACAAAAATGGCCAATTTCTCATTTCAGCCTTTTCAATGGACCTTTTATCGGAAGCTCGACTGACATGGGTTGAAAATGGATCGCTATATGAGATTAAATAATACTTTTTTGTGCTGCTTGAAGCCAAAGGAATGAATTATATTCTTCAATGGTGCATAAAAAGCAGCATTGCAGGTATCCTTCTATTTTAAATGCAAAAAATTTTCAGATATGTTCTAAAAATAGAAGGCATGTTCATTCCTACAATTTCTTGTATTATTCTTAGTACTATAAAAAGAATTTTTCATGCTGTAAATTATTCTATTCATATGCAATAATTGGGGGGAAACCATTATAATTGTTTTTCTTTGTAATACTTATAGTAGGCAGTGGCCTCGGTATGTTACTTTACATAATTATTAAATTACATACCATTCATAATTTAATATAGACCATTATGAGTTATCTATCTATACACACAAAAAATTTTCACCGAATATTTTGAAATGTAAAAATGTTTTTAGCATTTAAAAGTCAAAATAAATTAGTAAAGCTTTTGAGCAACGATGGAAAATGTTCCGTTCAACAAAATTACGTTCAATACTTCCTACTTAATATATAAATAATAAATGAATTTTGAGTAAATAACATAACTGCATTAACAAAATAAATGCTTATTTCATTTTAGTCAAAAATCAAATATTGAAAGAAAAAATTGTGTGACATATTATGAAATATATAATTTACTTGAGAAATATTTAGATTACTTGTGAAGTTTCATAATACTCATGCTATTTTTATACATTATAGATTAACTTGCATTAATCATTTCTTCAATTTGCAATATCTTTCCTATGTATAAAGAAATTCTAAAAAGAACAAACTTTTTCAATTTTTCAAATGGAAGCATAACTTATATATAGAATTGATGGAACTATTAACCAGATTTTTTGCTTATTCTTGGTTAATAATCAAAAGCTAATTTTAAAATTCTTGGAGGCAACTGGGCTGATTAAATCAGAATGCAGTTGTCAGAACTGCAATTCTCCAATGAAACTGACAAATTTAAAATCTACCAACGACAAGGTTTGTGGCACTACGAAAACCATTCAGCACGGATCTTGGTTTACCTGCAGCAAGCTAAAACTTGGGAGAAATATTCGCGCTCCCGTTTCAAATCATCTTGGTTTCAGCTACAAGCAAGATAGGACAAACATATATATTTTCATCTGCAACTTTAGCCGATTTACATCAGTTTATCAAGGAAGTAATAATGGAATACATTGAGAATAATTCCGAGAAGATAGGCGGTACAAGAATGTGATGAATCAAAATTTGAAAAGAGGAAATACCACTGACGTCATCCAGTAGAAGGACAGTAGAGTTTTGGGATGGATCTTAAATTAGCGTACTTCTTGGCGGTTGGGAAAAATTCAAAAAGGTGATAAATTGCCAATTTTGTAACACATCCAAAAAAGTCATAACAATCTTGTTTTTGTGGTAACCCTACTATGAAAGGGGATCTCGTTTCTATTCTGACGATTGATTTATTCTATTTCCATATATTCTAATTCTTATTTATATTATACTATATATATTTGAATTTTATTTCTTATTTATATTATATTATACTATGTATATTTGAATTTTAATTCTCAATTATATAATATTATACTATTTATCTTTGATTTATTTTAATTGTTATTAATATTATACTATTTATATTTGATTTAATTTAATTCTTATGAATTTTTATTTTATTAATTACTTTTTTATTATATTATACTACTTATATTTGATTTATTCTAACTCTATATATCTATATATTATATTTCTTATTAATATTATATTATTTATTAGTTATACTACTTAATTATATTATTTTTTAATTTAGTTATATTACTTAATTATTTTACTTTTTAATTTATTATTTATTACTAATTTAATTAATGCCGAAGAAAGCATTGTGAATGATGATACATTTAGAGATTTCCTTCACGTGATTGTCACAGTTTACCCGCCTGATCACAGACATCCCTCCATCATAAGGTTAGTGCTTTTTTCACGTTTTTTAAAATTTTCATGGTTTCCACAAATGCTGATTTACTACGTTTTTTTTGTCTTTTGGTCATAATTACACCGTATTTTCTTACCTTTTTTTCAACATTTCGTAATTATGTTATATATAAGTATATTTATTGAGAAAAATCTTATATTTATTTTATACAATCTTAAATATATTTGCCACAAAACGCTGATTTAATACATTTTTTGTCTAGCGGATAAAATTTCGCCGTTTCTTTAACATTTCTACCGCTTCGGCTCATGTTTTTCTATATTTCAAAGTTAACATGTTTTTTTTCCAACGGTCAAAACACCATCTCGATTCCAACTTAAAGACTTTGAGAATTCCGCATTTGGCGCGATTTTAAAAACGCACCAAGAAGTACACTAAATTAGGAATTTACCGATTTTTGGAGGTGTGGAACGAGGATCCGGAAAGGTATTCTTAGTTGCAGTTCATGGTAGATCTCGAGAGACTCTAGTAAGCACAATTCAAGAATGGGTCGAGCCAGGAACTATTTACTCGGATTGCTGGAAGGCTTATGAATCTAAAGGTCAAGGAGATTATAATCATCTAATGATAAACCACAGTACCCATTTTGTTGATCCACAGACAACCTGCCATACAAACACAACAGAGAGAACTAGGAGACATGTTAAAATTACACTATCGCATTATTATAGGAGAACAGACATTCAGTTTTATTTGGCTACATATTTCTTTACAAAATTATGTGATTCAAAAGGAGTTGACTACTTTAATCAATTTCTAGAAATTATTACAGACATTGATTAGGAGGAGAAAAAACCAGCACAAAAACTGTATAAGGGATATTTGTAAGGAAATTTAAAAATTAATGAAAAAAAAAAATTTCAGTGTAATTTCTTTTGTTCTTGTATCGCAATTTTTAACATTTCATAAGGTCAATTCTATGAACGATGAAACATTTTGAGAATTCTTACATACGATCGTTTCCATTAACCCACCTGATGATACTCGGACATCCCTTCAGAATAAAGCGATTGCTTTTAATCGCATAGTTTGAGGGCTATTATACGTGTCTTTAATTTTATTTTTCGCAAGATGTCACTTTCCCACGTTTTTGTTTCTCAGAGAGAGCTCTATTATAATTCCTGTCTTTTGAATACCATCTTGTTTCAGTTGACCTTTTAGTTTTTCACATTAGTCGTCTTAGAGACAAAACTCAATGTTATTTTTTATATTTTTCGTTTTTGGTTTTTGCGTAAGACGGCTAACTTTAAACCGGAAACAAGATTGAGTTTTGTCTAAAAAAAATCAATTTTGTTTCTGGTTTAAAGTTTGAAAATAGCGCATTCGGTGAAATTTTAGAAATTGCGCCAATCAGTACTCTTAAATTAGATTTTATTTATATTATTAAAATTATTCTACAAAAAGTTCAGATTGTAAAAAATACCGATATAAGTCAATATGTTATACGTACTCCTCACATTTTCGAAAAAAAGAACTAGAAAGACTACCTGCAATCAGTATCAGATATAATACATATTACTTTCAAATTGAATAATTTCTTACGTTCTGAAAACGTATTTTTTACGTTCTGCAATCTTTTAGTGTGTGTTAAACTAAATTTTACAATCAGACACGTGAATCTGTTATTAAGAGATTAAACAACGTCAATAGAAACAAATATAACTTACCTGAAAGTTGCTATCGCTTCTACTTCTTTGTTTCTGGCGTACCATAGTGTAAATTCGAAAAAAAAAAAAAATCAGAATATACAAAGGAAACAAAGCTGAACAATTTTACAATTATCTTATAAATCCTTGTTAACACGAGGTATTGGTTGATTGATTGATTGAAAGAAGCAGGGATGTAGGGCAACAAGGACCATTATCCCTATCTCGATAAATAGTTTCAGATTAATAAATATCAAAGAATTTCACTTTGTGGAAAAAAAAACTCTAACGTTCTTTTTATTTAATACCGCTTTCTGTAAAAGTTCTCTGAAAGTGACTGTGCAGCAGGAATCTATTTAAAAAAAGTTCCAGAGTTCATTTCTATGGTAGGTATAGTTTGCGCAAGTTCAGAGAATGTGATCCAGATCATTGATCCTACTACAGGTAGAACAAAGAGCATTATCCTGCAAATTAAATTTATTTAAAAGACCAGGAGTAATTATCATTTTGCTGTGACATCGAATTCCAAGAACTTCCTGTCTTCCGTTTTTCGTCCAATTAGAGATAATATCAATGGTAGGTGTATCGTATCGCAAAAGATTTTCATATCGTTTGGTTTTTTGCTATTTTAGTGTGTGTGTGTGGCAACATTGTTACTTTTTCTTTTTGGTTGAGTCAATTTTTAAAAATGTTGTTCTATTGTTGATAAAAGACTTAAACGTTAAAAAGTCGTTATTTTTATTTAGAGTTCTTTTATTCATCTGGCGATCTTATTTAGATCATTTGAATAATTATATGAGATTATTTCAAAATAGCTTCCACTAAATTATTTTAAGCCTTTTTCTATTTTTTATTTACAGTAGGAATATTCCCCAAAATTTCAAAGTATTTGCTGCAGTAAAAATTTCCGTAGATTTTTTTCTAGTCTGTTATGGTAATTATATGCATGGATGTCTTCTGAAGCTCTCCAGTCGATATTTACGTCAAATTCAGTTACAGATCTTGCGATTTTGTCAGTTTGTTCATTCCAATAAATTTTTTAGTGACCCGGAATCCAAAGAAATACCAACTGCGTATTTTAATCAGAAAGAATGAGAATCTTATTGACCAATCTATGAATCTCCTTAGGGGATTTGATAGAGAAGTTTTGTAATGCATTTCTGTTAGTTCATCCAAAGCTTGATAAATCGCTAGCGCTTCAGCCGTGAAGATGGAGTTGATTGGATTTATTTTATAAGAAAAGGAAGTT
>BMAW01054540.1:0-42542 GCA_019974015.1 Nephila pilipes
AACCTTTGCTTGAAACGTGTCAAAATTTTAAGTCGATCGGACCAGAAACAGCTGAGTTATCGAGGTTGGAGTAAAGTCGTTTTGTAGTTTGTTTAAAAAATGGAAAAAACCGAGTTTCGTGTTCTGATAAAACATTGTTTTTTAATGGGTAAAAACACCGTGCAAGCGAAACAATGGATTGAAAAATGTTACCCGGACTCTTGTCCATCAAAAGCAACGATTTGTCGGTGGTTTGCCGAGTTTAAACGTGGTCGTACCGACACAAATGACGCGGAACGCTCGGGTAGACCTGTGGAAGCCGTTACACCGGAAAATGTGAGTGAAGTGACAAAAATTATAATGAAAGATCGTAAAGTGAAGCTCCGTGAGATTGCTGAGATGACACAGATATCATATGGAAGTGTATTTACTGAAAAAGGGTTTTTGAAGTTAAGTGAAAAAGGTTTTTTTCCAAGTGGGTGCCGCGATTGCTTTCGATGGAACAAAAACAGCAACGAGTCGATGATTCAGAAAGCTGTTTATCGTTATTTACTCGCAACAAAAAAGATTTCTTGCGAAAAAAAAAAAAAAAAGATTTGGAAAAGCGTTGGAACGATTGTATCACCCTAAAAGGTGATTAACAAAAGGTGTTATGTTGATGAATAAAAAAAATTTTGCAAAAAAAATGTTGTTTTCAATGTTAGACTCGGGAGTTATTGATCGATGTGTTAAATTGTCAAATTAACATAAAATCTCTGTCTTATTTAATTAAAATTATGGAACAGAAAGATCTCCAGCATCACTCATGAGAGAAATGTATAATTTGTTTTAAAGTAGTGAGCAACTGAATTAAAGCAGTTTCTTACTACTTTAACTCTTCAGATATACTCTTAGTTATGAAGTAGAACCCTTTTTACTGAAATATATATGTAAAGTTGGAGAATATCTTAGGTAAATGCATGCTGATTGGTAGAGATTAGTCAGCATTTTAAATCTGTAAAATATAACGTTATAAACATAAAAAATACAATAACGATGTCATAGCTTAAAGTATCATTACAAAAGTTTCTACAAACCTTCATGAAAGCCTACTTTAAAGCTCTAATTTTTATTTGGGGGAGGGTGAAGAATTAATTAGGTCTAAAATTTAGGCAAAGTTTTATATATATATATATATATATATATATATATATATATATATATATATATATAGACAAAAATTTGTCGTGATCGAATATTCAAATAGTTCTTATACTACAGATGTTCAGTTCTAGCAAAATAAAGATTCATTGAAGTTAACATACAATTTATCTAGGCTAACACATAATTGAAATGTACAATGCATTTATCTAGCAAGACATAGTGTGGCTTTGGCGCAGTCGGACAGCAATCTCCTTCTCGCTCTCATAGTACAATGGTTCCTACCTCAATGTACGGCGTCAGCTAATAGTGTTACAGTAACCACATTCCAAGACTCTTGCTTGCAGCATTTGGCGGGGAACAGATTGTTACCAAAGCCCTTCGGATAAAATATGTCTTAAGAAATGTTATTACTAGGCAAAAGACAACACGCACGCACGCGCGCACACACACACACAAATATATATATATATATATATATATATATATATATATATATAAGTGAAATACCACTGACTGACTCATCACGAGATCTCAAAGACTATGCAATTGATTGACTTGAAATTTAGCATAGTTACTCATTTTGCGATGTAGACACTCACTAAGAACGGATTTTACCGAAGTCTTATCCAAAATGTAATTTTCATCCGCTAATCTATTCTTATCCATCGGTTATGTAAATTTTGGCTACTTTATCGCCAAAAATGATATGACCGACGCCAAACGGAATATATCTGTTTATATGTATACTGTGTATTGTCATCCATTAAGTTTACTTGGTGAGATTTGCGCGTGCGGAATGAAAAATAGCGAATAATTTTATATTGAAGCGCTGATGGAGGATTGGCAAGATTTTTGCGAGGGGGCTCTTTATGTGAAATTTCGTACATATCGAAAATAGAAAATGTACATATTTAGCGATGGAAATAAATGAGTTTGGAATAAATTGAGTTTCTGAATTTGGAATGTAGTTTAGTTCCAAAACTTAGCGGGATTTTTAAAAGTACTAAAATGGCGACTTCTTACGGAGTAGTGCTCACGCAAGAGACAATCTTCGTTTACTGGTGGATCTCGCTACATGCATGAACGAACTCAAGAGGCTATGACATACGTAAGACATTTTGGACGTCCCGACTTGCACGAATTTTTTTTTTAAGGATTGCAGTCACTTGCTATCCTAAATGGTCAGAAATCAAAGATGTCTTGATGCAAGGACAAAAATCTTATGATAGACACGATGCCATTGCGAAAGTATATCATTTGAAAGCTAAGCACGTGATGTATCTTCTGAAAAAAAGTTGCATCTTTGGCAATACTAGGTGTAACATGCATACTGTGCAATGAATTTTATCCATATTATATATATGGGATGACTTTTCATTAATTTTTTTTTATTTTTCTCATATATTTGAATGTCGAGGATAACCATTATTACAGACAATCAATTTCTTAAAATTTTAAATTTAGATTATCATCAAAGTTTTAAAAACTGAAAATTTTCTTGATATCTTACTTATAGGTTCCAAAATATTATATTATCGTCTGTCCAGCGAAGCGGGCGGGTATCAGCTGGTATATATATATATATATATTTATGTTACTTTGAAGAGCTTCAAAACTTATAATATAATTATATGACGTATTTATTGTGTTATATAAATTATATTCATCAAAAATACCTCGCAGTATTAAGCACAGAGCAGAAATAAGTTTTGAATGTAAATAAGTTTCTTTTTTTTTTACTTCAGCTATTTTAACAAAGTAATTTACTTTTCAAAAAAAATTTTATTAATAAATTCCTAAAGGATATAAACGAAAATATGTTTAAGAAATTGTTTATAACGTTAGTTTAGTTTATATTATTGTAATATGTATACCCATAATTTTAAAATATTACCATTATATATATAAGCATTCGCTAATTTTTAATTGATTAAATGTGAAGCCTTAAATACTTCATATTTGAATAAATGGACTTATGTCAATTCCAAAACATCATATTATACATCGAATTAATTAACATTTTGCGATATTTTATGGCATGTTGCCAAATTTAGCTATACTGCTTTGAATAAAGTGTGCTTTAATCCCAAATGCAGTTAACTACATTAATAAATCTGTAATTTTTACATGTATAAAAGTATTATACGAGATTTCAAAAAGGAAAGCAAAAAGATTTGAGGGATATTCACACACAATATTTAAATTAAAAGCTTTTTCTTTAAAAGTCACAAAACAAGTATTACATACTCCCAAATTCCATATTCTCTCCCGCACGAGGAATTAGCAGAGTAGAGTATAATGAAAAAAAAAAAAAAAAACGAACTTTTCCTGCTTAATAATCTTAGATAGGATTCTGTATCATTTTGGATATTCTAGTTGATGAATATTGCTATTTCATTCCGTTAATTTGTGAAATAAACTGAAATATCCGTTACTGTAAGTATGTCTTATTTAATGTTAAATTCGAAATCAGTTTATCGGGTAAGAAAAAGAAAACATTTACGGGGCTTTTTTTTATTTGGTAAAAATAAAAACTCTAAAAGGTTGTAGAAAATTAATCATCCTTATTGATCACATTTTATAAAAAAAATGTTTTGCTCAATGATGCTTTTGTATTTTTGAAACAATGGATTTGACAGGATTTTGATATTAGCTCAGTATCTATTTTATTTACAGTACTTATTATGCATGTAAAAAAGTGCAGTTTGGAAATAAATTTATTTTGCTATAGAAATTATTTTGCTATATAAATTCTATGGATTATTTTGTTTCCCAAGAATATTAGTTATTTTTCTGTTTCTGACTATATAAAAATTGTTACTCCAGTCTTTGTTGATGTCGATGGCTCGAGTCATAAAAGGCTGGAACGAAGAATTCCAAACAAAATCCTTTTATTATGTTCAGTATTTCATTTCTACTTTTTTATGTTTTTAATTCTATTTAGTACTTGTCATAGTGAAACAGCTTTGCAAAGCCCCCTAATTTTGTTTTTATATAACCATTTCTCAGATCTCTACCGCATATATTCACTTAATAAAAGAATTCATTTACAGTTCATTGAAATTACCTTTCTTCTTAATGAATTTAGAAGCTCAAGAATGTCTGAAGAGCTGAAAGAATTATCATTATCATCGTTCCTGAAGTGAATTTAAAGGGCTTTTCTTGGAATGAGACGCGCATTTTCGGTCCTTTGTAATTGTTGTTTTTATTCGTCTTTTGCGTAATAGTGGGTTTTAAGAAATCTGCAGAATATTTTTACTTTTAATGCTCTCTCTTTCTTCTATAATTTAATTGTTTCAGTTAAAAGTATCATTTCACAGACTCGTTCAACGCAATCATTAACATTAGTTTAACTGACACTGTTTTAAATGATATTTAAGATAAAGTATACGAAAATGGTTCGATCTTAAGAAAGATTTCCATTTAGCCTTGCTGTTTCCTTATTGGTATGCTCGATTTGCAGATCTATTTATTACATTTTTATTATTTTTGTGAGGTATTCTTACACGTTAATTTGTTCTTCATATCCTTTTATTTGTTTTTTTTTTTATATACTTCTCATTTTATCTCTATCTTATTATTATGTTATTGTTATTGGTGTCATAACAGGTATAGTGTTAAATTATTAAAGCTCCTGAAAGCAGTTCACGATATTTTGTTCATTGATTAACTTTTATTTTTCTTTAGTTATATCTAACATTATACAACAAAATGAAATTTCGGCAAAAGAACTTGCTTTTTAAATAGATTTCTTTACATATGAATTAAGCTTTTTCGAAGAAGAAAACTACTAATGTTTCATGATAATGCTCTAAAAACAGAAGAAAATTTAGTTGCAGGTTAACAAATACAATTCTTATAAGTTTGAACCAAGGATTTGATTTTACATGTATGGCAAAAGTTAGTAAAATGCATTGAATGAAACTCTAAGGAAGACATATTTCAGTAATATATCCTTAGATCACTCTGTTGTGTTAAGTTGCCAGATGTTTAGAATGAAATAAAATTTACTTACGAGGTAAATTAAATGCGCAAAAAATTGATTACATTTTAGTGAAATTTTTCTATGCATTGGTATGAGATATTTTTTTTTGTAAACTAGCAAAAAAATTATAGTATCATTCTTCGTTATTTTGATTTAAAAATATTGTAACTTAGTTTAAATAACGAGCTAGCTGAATAAAACTCGTTCATTGTGGTAGCTTTGTATGCTTTTGGTAAAAGTGCAAGTATTTGAATTAAGATATAATTGATCCACTAGATTTTGTCACTAGTTGGTATGTTCAAGAGTTATTCCTCTGTAAAAAAGACATATGAATATGTCTCTTGTATTGGAGGCAATGTTTATATAGGTAGCTGGGTAAATAAGTACCCATTCTTATACCAGCAGAAAAGATCGTTTAATCCGGCCACTGCTGTCTGGAACTACAATCATATCTATTATTAAATCATTTGTCTTTTTTTATTTATTGAAAGAGCATGGATTACATTTATGATATCATGCATATCACATTTAACTCGATTGCATCAACTTTTCCTTGAGAAGTGTATTTATTATTTATATTAAAGTAAGATTTTTTGGAAGATGCTCAAATAAAACAGAGCAAAAAAAAAAAAAAAAAAATCAGTTGCATTAAAACTATACAAAAAGATGCACTTATTCTTTTGATTTAAAGTGTGAACAATCTGTTTAAGGGGGGGTCAGGAGCCTTAAAACTTTCAAAAGATTGATTTATGAACATAACATTTTTATGTAGTTTAGATTATTTTGAATAATTTGATGCTAATGAATTTTTGATATTCTTATTAGTTGCAAAGATAAAACCATTCAAAGTGAAGTCGCTTTGAAAGGCTAGAATGGTCATGAAGGCAAAAGTGTAGAGTACTTTTAGATTTGTAGATAGATTGTCACTTGTTTCTGTAGACTGTTAAAAATTAAGATTTTCTTAATAATTATAAAGGTTTTATTACAAGAGTAACAAATAAATTTTAAATTATTCAAAATTTTAGCTTTACAATATTTTTTTCTCATTTTTTTTCTTCTTTTTACATTTCAGGCAAGATAGATAAAGTAGGAGTTATATATAAGTGATGGTGGTTATATACCTTTAAAAAGTTATTTTGAGTAATTTAAACCTAAATTTAAGTCAATAATACTGTTACATTTTGTAAATATGACAAAGTGAATTAAACCAAGTTAATACTTTATATATATGATGTGCATTTGTAAAATGTCTTAATTATTATATGACAGACTTTTTATGCCTCTATTATAGTGGGTATGAAATTATTCAAATTTCTAACTTTAAAGTCATTTTTCTCAAAACATGGTTTTTCCAACTTTCAGTTAAATGTATGAAATACTAATCATTAGAAATGAATGAAAATTTATAAATATTTTTTAATTATTGTCCTACAGAGCGTAAAACTAAATTTAAAGTAATTGCACAAAAACATTAAAAAAATTTTTTAATCTTTAAAAATTTCAAACATTTACAGTTTTTAAATTTGAACCTTTTTTCAAAAAAATTAGATAAGTATTTTTTTAAAATAAAATAGGTTCAGCACCTGAAAGCAAATATTAAGTTTAATTTGTGACTATTTTAGTGGTATTCGCATAATATTTGAATCGTGCATTTAAAGCGAAGTGAAACTAAAATTTCTTGGGAAAAAAATCAAGTCTTCAAATTACAGTCAATAACTTTTTTTAAAGTAAATTTATAAATTTAACTATCAAATAACTTATATGAAACCATTTCAAACTAAAAAAAAAAAAAAAAACTCATCCTTTTGAGTTGATTTTTATACAAAATACAGATGTTTTAAGAAATAGCATTTTAAACGCTTATTTCGAAAGTTAAGGGTCCTGATACCCCTCAAAATATTATTAATTTTCTAAAGATGTATTGTTTAGATAACACCTAAGAAGTTGTTTTAGATAACACTTAGGTGAAAAGCATTCTGAAGAAGTATTCAGTTCAGACAAACAGTATTTTTAAAGGTCATAGGAATAAAAAGAAATTAAAAGGAAAATATAATAAAACCTGATAAAACCAAATATAGATTGTGTATTGGTAAATATTAGACTTATATTACACTGGACAATTCTATTTTCAAATATTATGCAACTGAAGCAAATAATGATAGTTTCGAATATAAAAAACCAAGCAGTCGAAGAAATTTCCTTTTGCTCCATTATTTGAATAATTCAGGATGACAATCGAAAACTCACTTTCAAATTCACATGAAGTAATCTTACTTCTCAAGTTAAAATAATTAATATTATCGAAAGCATTACTTAAATTTTCGCAAACATTAACATAAAATTAGCTACGCGTTGCGAGGCATAGGCATGAAACATTCCATTGTTAAGCAAATATGCTCGAAAAAACTCGTTGAATTAAAATATCTCCGCTTTTTATTTTCCATATTTAAAAAAAGTCTCAAAATTTTTTATACAATTATATAGTTACAACACATAATTCTATTTATTACACAATATCCTTAAAATTTAGAAACTCTATTCAAAGTCAATTATTCATTTTAAGAAGTGAAATAAAAAATTTGTTTTTACATTGCTGTACAGAGGACGTTAAATGCAATAAAGTTGGAAAGAGATTGACTTCAACAAAACTGAGAAATGTAATGTTCTTTATACACTTAAAAATTATATGATACTAATACTTTTTTTGGCACTTTGAAAATGTTGTTTTGAGTTTGGGTCGTATTTCTTAATCACATTGGCCATCAAATATCCTTTAACATCAATTACAGAAATTGATCGTTAGTTGGAGCACACCCTTTTTTTTCAAACTAGTTCGACGAAAGCTTAGACGATATCAGATCCATCGAATTTCTTTCGTTTCGAAAGCGCAGCAGTTTTTCATCCAGATCTCAAAATAATACTTTTCTATCTATATTTTCTTTTTCTTAGGAAATTCTCTAAGAGGATTATACTACTTACCTTTCGATTTCATATAACTAGCAATAGTTAACACAATTCCATTAAGAGACTCCAATACCTTTTGAGTGATGGCTGAGTATGTATTTTCTTAATATTAACATTGCTATGAATTTTTGGTAGCCTCACAATATGTGTAAAAACCATATATCCTAATTTTTTAATACATCGAAAAGTTTCAAATATTTGGGTTCTTTAGTTTCTAAGAATGGATAATATTCTTTTTCTTTTTATCATGCTTTATTTATTTGTTTATTTAGAGATACTTGATTCCCTGAAAAATTTTAGACATATTTCCTAAGATTCGTGCATGATACATTATAGTTTTACAAGGAAAAGTTTCATATTCATATTTCATTCGGATATTAAAATTTTTTCTACCTTTCTGACAAACCATTACTATGTAAAATATTTAAGAAAGATTTAAAACATCCCATAAAGTCTAATCCTAGTCTGTATACTAAAATATCTTATAATTCCAGGCTCTAACAAAAGGAATTAAGAACCAAAGGAGAGATGATTTTTTTTATCTAATTTAATAATTCTTATGGCTTAATGTTGCAGAATATGTCTTATCTTAATTCGTATAGCAATTCTAGTTTTCAGATTTCTTAGGAATTCAGTCTCTAAAAAGATGAATCATATTAGATCTAAAGTAGTTATTTTTAGTAACTAAATTATTCACAGGACTCTAAGATTTGAAATGAAAACTTAATGTAAGCCTACCTTGAGGATAACAGGATAGTTTAAAAATTAACAGAAAATGGTATACTTCCGGTGTATAAGGTTATTTCTTATTTTTATTACGCCACATTTTGCATGACTTTATAACTTTATACTCTACGCGACATTGAAAATTCAACACAAAGAATGAGTGGACAGAGAGCGATGAAACTCGGCAAACAGAAAAAGACAACAACGAACAATAAGTAATCTTTATTTCGAAATTATATGCATAATACAGAGTGATAACAGCGTCGGCTCAGTTGGTTGCAAGACCACTGTGGACGGTGATACATGAAGCAACACGACTAGGTACAGAGTCAATGAGAGTACCGATGGCATCCTGAGGAATAACTCTCCATTCCCTGTCAACCATTTGCAATAGTTCGTCTTCTGAACGCGGCAGTGACACGGTCTGCAAATGGCTTTCAATCACTTCCCATATGTGTTCAATTTGTGATAGATCGGGAGAGAACGGTGGCCAGGGTACATCTGTATACCTTTCAGAGCATTTTGACTAATGCGAACAGTGTGCGGTCGGGCGTTATTCTGCAGACAAATGGAATTGGTAACCCCCTGAAGAGGAAAGTCACCGCCCACAGAACATCATCCACGTATAGTTGGGCCGTCATTGTGTCCTAAATATGAACAAAAGGTGACCTGGAATCATACGCAATGCACCCCAAACAATGGTGGGGCGTTCCACAATTGCTGCCGGATTGGACCTGTCTTCACATCGATGCCACACTCGTACATGGCGTCTGTCATTGGAGAGACAGAAGCGTGACTTATCAGAGAACACGATCCAGTGCCATTCCGTAGTCCGCATCGCTGAAGCTCGGTACTATTGCAGACGTTGCCGTCTATGCTGTGGAGTTAAGGGCAGTCTTCTTAACGGACGCCATGAGGGCAGACCATTAGCAACCAATCGAGGGGAAATGGTTCTGGTTGATACGAGAAAATTAATGGTGCCTTGAACATGCTTCAGAATGGAGGTAGAATTGGCTTCCGGGTCCACTACCGCTTGTCGGTGAATGCGTTGACCCACATGGGCTGACGTCACTCTGGCTGCAACGGCACCCTTCAAACTTGCCACATTTCCTTGTTTCAACCATCTTCGCCACAACCGGTGCTCCGTGGACGAATCCAGATGTGTGTGAGCTGAGATTTGCTGAATGGACCAAACTGCCCCTCAAAGTCCGATTACCATGACCCTCGTAAAATCGTCTGCCTGCTGGAACTGCCTCCGTTGACGACGGCCTGGCATACTCTTCTATTAAATACGTATTCTGAGGCAAGAACAAATTTTCTACGATCATTTCCCTAACAGAAATAACGACACGAAAATAGAACATTCTTCGGGTTTCTTCCCTTATATCTTCTTCAACATGCGCCTTAGAGCTACGCATTTCACATCATTCTTATAACTCGGTGACGTGCGTCTAGCCTGAAATTTGCTTAATTGTTTGGCCAATCTTTCTTGGTGTTGCATTTTCAGTGTCACGTAGTGTATATCGATTCTACTTTTTCTTGTGAGTTCAAGTTCATTTCTCAAAGTTTATACAAATGTGTAAGATTTGATGGCATCATCTAATGTTGCTCCTCAACCTTACTTTCTTAGTAGTCTGAAGGAGTGATGACAAATTAGACTACAGGGAGAGATAAAACGAGTTAAGGCTACGTGTAGGTGATAGTATAGTTCTGTCGTATATTCACTGAAGTTGATAGCGATACACAGTATCTAGGTTTGAATTTAATTATAGTTTCAACTTGCATCTTACTCTACATAGGATAAGATTCTGACTTAGTTTAGACCACTTAGTTTATCTCAATTAAAGGTTTCTATTATTCCACTCGGTCTGAGAGTTGTTAATAATTTTTGATGAAATAACTCAACAATTCAGCTCGTAGACTAAGAGCTCATTTGCAATGTTATTTAGTCACAACTGAATTTCGTACTCTCTCCTCAAAATTATCCAACAGCATCAACACCAGACTTTGACAGTGCAACTAAATAATTTGCGAAGTTAAAAGTTATCCCAAACGTAAAAAAAAATGTTGTTCTACAAAAGAATTCTACGAAATAGCTACACTAGTATTAGTAGTTAGGTTATTAGAAAAATTAAGTTTTTATTGTTAAATTTGATATGATTTTATTATGTTCTTTAAATTATACTATTTTCATAGAACTCCAATTTTTTCCCCGAAGCTGGCTTATGAAAATAGGTAGGATAAATTGAGTTTATTCTTTGAGCAGGAGATATTAAAGTAATAACTCGTATTATAGTAGATGCAGATTTAAATTGAGAGTTTAGTAGTGAACCTGCATTTGTTTCCTTATTTTTATTTATTTGATTATTTTCTCCCTGAATTGGTGATTTACTTTTGTTATTCCTCTTAAACTGAGGTTAGTAATATAGCTTGCTTCAATAAAAAATTATTTAATTTTTAATCTGTTTCACACAGTTTTTTTGTATCAGAATTCCGAACATTTTGTAATTATTTCGAAAAATAACTGGACTGTAAAGGATTATCTTCTTGAAGAGAAATAATGAAATCCAAAATACCAGTATATCCTGTGGACTGCATCCGAGAATGTCAACACACAGGAATTGTTAAATTGCAGTTAACTTCAATGCTTGACATATTTTTATAACACAACGTTTGGAAATGAGCGACGATTCACTTGAAGAAGGATAATCGACATAACAAAATAAAATCACTTTCAAAATCGAAAACTTAGAAAAAAAATAGAGATGCACCCCTCCCAAAGCAACAACTTGATATCTTTGGCATCAGTGAAAGACTGAGCAGAAATTTTATTTTCCACATAATTTTAAAGTAGGCAATTTTTACAGATATAGAATTTAACATTTTTCTTTTCTTATTCAAGTAGCTTAAAAGCTAAGTCATGAATTTCAAATGAGCTGCATAAATGAATTAAAAAATATCCTGGTTTAATCAAGCTCTAAAAAGACAAAAATTATTAAAATTAAAAAAAAATGATTGTAATTCTAAGAAATTTAACAGTGCAGATGCGACACTAATAAAACGAGTTTGTTTTAACCCAATTGTATCATTTCTGACTAAGTACTAAAGAGGTTTAGACAAATTTGATGCTTTCAAGCCATGGCTTTTATCGTGAGACTCATCTCTTATTTTATGCCCTTTATTTTTATACCGTATATTTCCGCAGATAAGACGACCTTTGAATAAAATGAGATATACATTTTGGTCAAAGTTTTCTAGTTTTAGCATATATCTGTCCTATAAGATGATCCCCAAGCTATCAATGGCAAGTTTCGTTGTAGGTTGTGTCGTGTGTTTAAGCAATTTGTAGTATAAGTGCAATTCGTGTAAAAGTTGTAAAGTGCGGGCCTAATCATAGAACCAACGAAAAGAAGGAAATATGATGCAAATTTCAAGTTAAACATCATAAAACAGACTAAAGAATTAGAAAAACTGTTCTGTAACAAGAGCTTTCGATATAACAGAAAAGATAGTAAGATCTTAAGACAGGATGAAGATGCTCTATTAAAAAATGCCACTGAAAAAATGTTCTGTGAGGAGCGGAATAGCTGCCTATCCAGATTTAAAAAATAACCTAACAGAATAGGTATGAAAACAGAAATAGAATTGTTATGTAGTTATAAGTAATATGATTCGGGCTTATATATTGAAGTGGGCATGGGTCAGTCTAGACAAAGGCAAAGAATTCAAAGCAACAGTAGGTTGGTCTAATTGTTTAATGAACAGAAAAGAATCTAGTAATGCGACAGAAATCACGACTTTTCATTAGTTTTTATTGGTATAAAGAAAAAATACAACTTTACACTATCTTAATATTGGAAATATGGATGAAACACCAATGAATTTCGAAGTAAAAAACAGTATAATTGTCTGGAAAAGAGGAGTAAAACCGTTCAAGTAAAAAGTATAGAATATGAAAAGTCTTGGTTCACAATAGTATTAACATGCATGGCAGATGGAACAAAATTAAAATCTATGTTCCTTTTCAAGAGAAAAACTATTTCTAAAATAAAAATTTCCGCTAAGCATTTTTGTACATTTTTATGAAAAGGGATGGATGGACGAGAATGGCATAAAATTCTGGATGTAAAATGTGTAAAAGAGGCGACCAGTTACTCTACGATATCAATACAGTTTATTAGTGTGAGATACATTTCGCAGTCTCGTAATTGAGAACACTAAAAATCGCTTAGTACGGAACAATACTAAGATCGCTGTTATACCGGGCGTTTTAACTTCAATGCTGCAACTTTTAGAAGCTTAGATTAAGCCATTCAAAGATAACATGCGTGAACAATGGAATAACTGGATGATGAGTGACGAAAAAGTTATATACGAATGGTAAAGCTATGCAAGCTGTGTCATTTGATGTGATGTGTGATTTTGGGATCAAATCATGGGAAAACGTGGAAATAGTGATCAAATCCTTTAGAAAGTGTGGGACTTCTAATGCTATGAATGACACCAAGGACAATTTGCTGTGAGATACTGATGACGAAGTGGAAATCGGCTTGTTAGGTACAGAATGAGATCCATATGAAGAGCTTCTCAACAACGACTGTTAGGATGAACTTGAAGAACTATTTGCCGTTGAGGATGTATGTGAGGATTTTGCAGGATTTTAAAGGAATCGGTCATTGGTGATTTGTTTTATATTATAATGATTTTGAATTTATATAAATTTCCACCTAATTTTTTTTTGAATCTGTACTATAATACGACCCAGAATTTTTGGGGGATTTTTTATGATTCAAATATTGTCCTATGTACGGAATTATACGGTTAGTACGATTTTTTTTTATTTTGATGATTTTATTTCTTCCGACTAGAACAGGCTCATTTCCCACAGTAATTTACCCAAATATTCAAAGAGTTGAAGTAAGCTATGTTTTTATTTTAATGTATAATGGACGCTGTTAGAGCGAGAGAAAGGCATTTTGAATCTTATTTCCTTATGAGGAATATTGTCAACCACTCTTGAAATAATACACAGATTTAACTTAATTTCTAGCTTCGTGAATTATATATAACTGAAACTTTTATCATCTTTCCCTTTTCTGCTTTTCTGGCTTTCTTTGGATTTATTCTCCAAAAGATATATAGAAATGTTCAATTATTTAATACATAAATTAACTTTTGTGTCACTCAGAAAAATTCAAAATATGGTCAGATTTTATATTATTACTAAAGATACGTAAGGAATATTTAAATCTGTCACGCTATACTTTTCCTTTCTTTCTCATGTAAATTCAGATTTTAAACCTCTTGCGATTTGTAAGAAGGTTCTCAATCTGCGATTTCTTACATTTTTAAAGGCTATTAACACATTAAGAGCTAAGCCTGTTTTGCTTTAACTGCTTTCTCCGTGAGCAATTGACGTATTCAATCAAATGATTCCTTATAATAACCAATTGCAAAAGCTTATGAAATGGCATAAAAGCTAGTCTTTGATTTGTTACAGAATACTACTATTATCAATGTTCGTTTCTTATATAAAAATACAACGAAGAATAATATGTCTATCACTGAATTTCAGAAGAAACTAGCTGTGCACCTTAAAAAATTTCTGGTATAAGAAATTTCATGCAACAGTACTACAAAATCCTCGTCACTAACTCCAGAAAAAAACTAATAGAATGTCTAAAGTGCGATGGTATTGTAAACAATGCTACAAAGACAATGCCGCAGAATTTGGAAGAGGAACTGCCCGAAAGTTGACTAAACTAGTTGTAACTATTTGTGAAATTTGAGAAGGACAACCATTCATATATTCATCATGTTTCAATAAAACACATTTAATATTTTTTTGGAAACTTATTATTTCGGCACATTTATAATATTATTTATATATTTATAATATAGAATTATTTAAAATTTATTAATAGAATGTAATTGTTTTAGTTTCATATTTTAAGTCAACATACACTAAAGTGACTTACACGAAAAGTGACAGTCAATCATCGGTGACTGACGCGGTCTGAACCATACTACTGTTTTCAATGTCAGTCAGTGGTGACTGACATAGCATGTAATATGTTAATGTAGAACCATCACCGGTATTCTACATATTACATAGGAGATATTTTAGAAATTGTTTCTTGATGAATCGTTGTGGGGACGATTGTTATTACTTTGTTATTTTTATTCAAAGGAAATAAATGAAAATGGCTTTTTCGCAGCATTTACAAGTATAACTAGTGTATCAGTAATTTAAACTATCCAGCCTTGAATTATCCAGGCCTTTTAGAAACATTTCTCTTTGCACCATGAATCAAGTGTCAAGAGATCTAAAAGATTAGCTGCAATTTCTTCTCTCTTAACAAAGTCGATACGACACGGTTATTGTTATGAAAACTTTCTTCTTTAATAAAAAACGTTGACTTGAGAAATAATCCAGCTGAAGTATATAAATTAAAAAGCGAAATGAAAGAATTTAAAAATTAGAAATAAAAAAAACCAGTATCAAGACAATATTTTTTTTCGAAGTTTATTCATATAAGCACTTTTTTTTAAAAAAATATTAAAAGACAGACTTGTGAGTTCTATTAAATATCGAGATATTAAATAGAGCAAGTTTTTGAACTGAACGCTTGCCTATATCGCAGCTATTCGTAAAAGAAATTTTTGCGTCTTACCTAGTTTTTATTTCCTATTATTTAAAGAATGAGATGGATGATTTCGGCTTTTCCATTTCTTAAACGCATCAAAATACTTTTTTCTTTTGCTTTAAAACTTTTTTTTGGAATTTTTAAATTTGCAACAGCTAAATTTTTTTCGCGCTCTCCTTTCATCACAATAACTTGATTTTGTTTTGAAGTCTTCTTCAAGTTTCTTCAGTTTTTTTTAAGTTTAAAACACTTTTAATCTTTTTTTTTTCTTTCGGTTTCAGATTTCCACCCTTTTTCTTAAAAACTTCGCGGGTTTATCCCTTTTGTTTGAAGTTGATATGGTTTTTATTCTGTTTTAACATTTTAGAATTCCATTTTCTTTTCCTCTAATACTTTATCAAAGGTAAAATATTTCAAAAATGTTCTCACAACTGCATAATTAACTCTAAGAATATTAATTAATACTAAAATTAAATTTTATTTCTAATAACGTTTCGTTTCTCTTTCTCATAATCGGAAAAAAAATTACAATATGAAGCTTTGGATACCCAATTAAAATTATAACTATATATATATATAGTTTCAATGAAAGATATTTTCATTAGTTAAACTGTCATGAACAAGATTTTATGTTTGTTGTAACATTTTAAAAATCGTTTCATTAATATATATCAAAATTTGAAGCGTTATACACGCTCCTCCATACTGGTTAAAATTATTTTTTTGCAAATTTTGAAGAAAAGAGACTTTTAATAATTATGGAATGATACTTATTAAAGTTTGCCAATTTTTTGTTTTTCTTTTATTGATTGAACACCCCAGTTTATATGATTGGTGAAGCGGTTAGTGGTGATTTTCAGAATTATTTGTTGTAAAAGTGGGAGAATTTGTTTGTAAGAGTTGAATTTTAATGCATTGTAAATAATTAATTTTGTACTTCTGTAGTAATATCAGTTTTATTTTGGATATCGGTTAATTGTATTAAGACTATCATACACTGGTTATCATAAATTAAGGAAAATTCACAAAAATCGCGATAACTCAAGAAATTACACATGGAATTTTATGAAACTTACCCACAATATACAACACATAGTAAGGTATTAAACAACATAAAAAGAAATTATCAGACATTAATAGTAGTATAGAAATTAGCACATGTATAAAATAAACAAATTGGAAGTATCGGTTTGCAATAGAAAAAGTACCTTTAATATGGAATATGATTGCCTCTAGAAGCAATACAGCACAAACAGCGATGTGTGATGCTTTCAATTATGCGGTCTATCAGTTCAATAGGAAGTGAGAGCCATTGCTCTTGTAAAGCAGATGCAAGCGCGGCAAGGGTCTGAGGGGGCGGATTGATGGCAGATACACGCCTCCCTAGAGCATCCCAAACGTGCTCGATAGGATTCAAGTCCGGGGATCGAGCTGGCCACTCCATGCGCGTAATTGTTTCCTGTTGAAGATAATCATCAACAATGCGAGCTCTGTGTGGTCTTGCATTATCGTCCTGTAACAGGAAGCAATCACCAATCGCCCCGGCATATGGGCGCACATAAGCATCAAGGATGTTGTCTCGATAAACCTGAGCATTCACGGTTCCCCTTGGAAAGACATGGAGGTCTGTGCGCCCTCCTAAGGATATGCCTCCCCAAACACAGACACTGCCTCTTCCGTATGCATCTCTTTCACGGATGTTTGATGGATGATAACGGGTCCCAGGTTCTCTCCATATCAAATAACGTCTACTGTCACTTTCTAGACTAAACCTGGACTCATCCGTAAAGAGAACAGGCCTCCATTGATCTGACGTCCAGTGGACATGTTGTCGGGCCCACTGCAAACGGTCTCTCCTATGGCGTGATGTGAGCGGCACGCAAATGGCTGGTCGTCTCGCATACAGACCACCTTCGTGGAGCCTTCTGCGCACAGTTGACGTTGACACCAACCTTCCGGTGGCTGCAGCAAGAGAGGAAATAAGATGTGTCGGAGTAGCGGTTCTATTCCTGCGTGCACTTAATGTCAAATATCGGTCATCGGCACTGGTCGTAACAGTTGGCCGTCCTTGACTGAACCTCCTAGATGCCGAATCTGTGGTTTGAAATTGCCTCCAAAGTCTATGAACCACAGATGGACTCACATTTAGCCATCTGGCCACTTCTGATTGACTCTGCCCTGCCTCTAGTCTCCCGATGGCTCTCCATCGTAGTTCTTCAGGCAAATGATGCCTAGAGGTCATTATTACGAATTGGCTATCTCAGATTTTCAATGTCACAATCACAGTAAAATTTGTGTGCTTTCTCTCAAACTTGGACTTTTATGCTCCAGGCAGATGACGTAAGCCGAGTGCAGCGTCACTAATTTGCATATTGCAATTTTACTCAGCTACTCTTAGTAGACAACATATGCAAATTTTGCACGGTTTGGCTTACTTTTGAAAGAGTTATCACTATTTTTGTGATTTTTCCTTAATTTATGATAACCAGTGTATTATACAAAGTTAGTTTGGATGTTAATTTGCGTGGAAATTATGTAATATAATTATAATTTAAATCTTTAAGAAATTGGTTAGAATCCAAAGATTAATAGGATCAATTAACTATCTTAAAGCTATATATTTTCCAAAAAAAAAATCTTATTTTACATGATTTTCGAGGAAAACAGATTTTCCTTTGAAGCTATTTCATTGCATGTTCGTGAGATGGTTTTTTCTGTTTTGTTAAATATTGAAAGTACGATATTATATATATATATATATATATATATATATCTGCTTTTGACATTGAACGATTATGGTGAATATTCCTGCACTGTTGCAAATCACATTCTTCAAATTTACCTTTGAAATATATACTCTGTATTTAATTATTGTGAGTATCGTGCAAAGTTCTTTGAGACTTGTCCGAAGTCTAAAGATTTCCAGTATCTGAAAAGAAATTTAAATTCTTTCTATCAAATTTTTTCACTCAAATGAACTCTCTTATATTCAAAAAATAATAATTCTTACTTCTCAATAAATCAACAGAACAACAGAACATGTTATGTCCATCAAACATCTTAGAGTTTTCTAATTTAAATTTTGTTTCTCTTAATGTTGTAATTACATTATTAATTGAAGAGCACTATGATATTTTCATAAGCTGAAAAAATCTAAAAAGTATCAATTGAAGTTTTATGATAATAAGTAACTCTTAAAATGTCATAAAAAGTCACTTCGAATAATTTTTTATGATTTTCAAATATTTTAGTATTTTAAAAAAATAAATGATAAAGAGACAGTGAGATAAAAGAGTTTGAACAGGCATTCAGTTTTGTAAATCCAGTTTCTATATTCATTTTTAGTTATAATAAAAATGTGTATTCGAACTTAAACATTCTATAATTAGTAAAACGAGCCTCTGCGAACCAACATGTTTGTTGTAAAATTAAATATTTTGTTCAAATCTTAGGAAAAAAAGAGGTTTAATAATTAATTGCTGTACTGTGTCTGGATCAAGCGCTATATAAATTAGCAGCTTAAGTATAATTTATTAAATAAACTAAATTAACGTAATCTGTAGAGACTTAAATGAAAGAAATCAATGATCCCTACCGGAGTGTGCTCTTTTGTTAGAACACTCAGAAGTAATGAAGTATATAGAGACGTTTTGGGGAAAAAACATGAGATCTATAGTGAGAAAGTTGAAAAAATTATTCTATAAGAAAACAAAAAATTCATTCACTTTTGTTATACTTGATAAATCACATTTTATATAATTCACTTTAATTGAATGACTTTCCTCGCCAATGTAAATAAATTCTTACCATTTCTTAAAATTAATATATATAAAAGAAACCTAACCATAAAAATACTTTTAAAGCGATTTTTTTTTAAAAAAGAAAAAAAAAAGTAGTGGTCGAAAAAGTTTTGAGCACTGTATAAAATACCGATACTCTATTCAAATGAACGAAATAACATGTGTAAATAATTAATCCGTATTATATTATAATTATCTATATTTTAACAGGATGGATTCCTTGATTATTTTCAGCATAATTTTTCATAATGTGCAGCTCATATTGTTGGATATTATTCATACATTTTTTTCCCCTGAAGAATACGTTTTAAATTTTCTTTAGTTGTTATTCATAGGATATTTAGCTTTAGAATGCCCCATAAATGCTGGGTGGAGATATAAGCAGAATATGGGAGATTTACAAAATATTGAATAATTCTTGCAGATTTGTGGCATATGTTATTTTACTGCACTATTTTCCCTCGCTTATTTGTTCAATCAAATATAGTAAAAAATTGCATTACCGTTTTGGATATAAATATATATTTAATAGTATCCACGCATCTCTTGTGCATTCAAATAAATTTTCCCACAACATTTCCAAATCATAAAGCTTTCTCCTCCAAATTTGTCAAGAACACACACACACACACACACACACACAATACTACCATACACACACACACACACTTTAAACTCCATACTTTTTCTTTCTTCTTCACATCTGTGAATAACGGAGCTCTAAATATGCAGTTTAATTTAAAAATATCATTACTTATAATCTAAGCTCTTATAATTGTATAGCTTGATACTAGAAACAATTTTTTTTGTGGAAATAGATACGAAAAAAAAGATGACATCAAAGTTCAAATTATGAACCACACATACTGCAATAAGTCTTTGTAATTAAATGGTGGTACTTTGAAATTCGTTCTAAGCAAAATATTTTGTTTCAGTCAGAAATTCCCAGTTTGAGGGGGCTCAAAAACTTTGAAATAACTGAATTAAAACTTATCACTGTTATAGCAAATGTTTAGCTGTCAATTTCTCCTGACAAAATTAAATATCTCTCTGATTTTCTAAATATCCTGCTGGAATTAATTTTTTCATCCTCTATTATGTCCATTTTTATGCCATATGCTTACAACAGAAGTTACGTCTTTTGATTAATAGGTTTTGTAAGACTGAACAATCATATGATGTTACAATGTATGTTGAATTCTTGTAATCTATTTTAATATTACATTTAATGTGTTTCAAAATTATTTAAGAATAAAGTGTGGTTAAGATACTTTTACGAGCAGTAGAGGTAAACCAAGCCGTTTAACGAAACAATACCAGGCTGTAATACACTATTAAAACTTCTAAATTGGACAAAATTTATCTAATTTTAGTCAATTGTAACTTAAAATGTAACCAGTTAAAAAGAAAAAAAATCTCAACTTCTTCTCAAATCAATCCATAATCAACTCTTTGATCCTGCTCCTTTTCAAAATTGTCTAAAAAATGATGGAAGAAATAGTATTTCAATTACTTTATCAAATTTAGATCCAAGGTAGTGAAGGGGTCTTTTATAATATGATAGTATTCTATAAGAGTAAGTAAAGTGTAATATTTTGTTGTTTGTGTATGTGATATTATGACTTTCGCTCATAATGTTTACAATGCTTCTGTTCTTTAAAATTTAGGTGCTAATTCTTATGCTGTGTTTCTTTATGTTCTTAACTGAAAGAAGTTCCATATAGGATATTTTTTTTATTACTTATTTAAGAAGTGTTACCAGGAACAATTATAGAATATTTGTAACTATCTTGTTGTCTTTACTAAACAACCAGTCATAGAAGAAATTTAAAACTGGCCAAGAAAAAGTTTTTTTTTTTTTAAAAAAAAAGAACTATAAACCCTACTCAATTAAAAAAAGAATGCTAGATAAAATATTTTGAGCAAATGTGTAATGATTTTTGTATTAATTTTGATTACGGGTTGGTACGTTGTAGGATTCTTGTGTGTGTGTGTGATTGAGCTAATATATTACTTATAAAAATGTGGAAGTTTGCCTGTAATGTTTGACAAAGTAATTGCTTATTACTTCAGTGATAAAGAAAAATCTTCATTGAAAAAAAATTTTGGGATAAGAGAAGAAAAATAAAAGTGCCAATTTAAGATACTTAATTTTAGATAAGAAACTTGTAATGACAGAAAAAAAATCAAAATATGAAACTTATTATGGTTTAATTAAAATGTCAAGTGTGTTGGAAAAAGCGCTATGGTATTAGCTTTTATTTTTAGATACTACTTTACCTCTCTCTGTAAGAGTACGATGACAGGATAAAAAGACAAATATTCAAGAACTTTTTAGAATAAAAACCAGTTGGAAAATTAGAAAAAAAAAGCATATAATCCTAGTGGGAGCAGTGTTTTTTTTTTTATAAAAAGAATAGCCCAACACATTACTGCTCTTCGACAATCGTTTGGAGAACCCTTGAGGTGTTTAAACTCTCAGTAAATCAATCTTACTAAACAGCTTGAACAAATGTCTCATTTGTGAGCATTTATTAAAGCTATATTCTCCAAAAGATTGATAGTTTAACCAATAAAAATAAAATTGGAATCATTGTTCAACCATGTGTGTGTGGTATAGGATAACATTATCAAGGAAAACAACAAAATGAGAGACATGAAATCTTTGTCTTTTTGTATAAAAGAAGTGAGATTAATTAGAAAGAAGAACGAATTGCCTTTCAAAATGGTATGAAAACGGGATTTTGCGACATTACTTAAGTTCCATAAAGATTAATTAAAAAGCAGCGTAATTTTTCATTCGCTTTCGCATTCTTTTTATTCACAGTTTTTAATTGCGAAGCTAAGTTTTACAATTTAGTAATAAACGTGTAAGTATTTTGTTAGATTTGGGTGTGTAATCGTTAAAAGAAAAAATACATTCGTATAGTCAGGGTAAATATTAATTAAATTTTCGATTAAATCAAGTATAAATGACTTTATGCTCATCGATCAATTTCTTGGAAACTACTGAGCAAATTTAACTAACTGGTGATTAATTATTTAAATAAATTAGAATGAAAAATTCGTAACTCATTAAAGTTGCTTTCTTTTTTTACTTGCCGAAAGTATGTTGTGTTTCAACTTTAAATATTAGAAAAAACATTTTAACATCTTTCTGAAAAAAATGTAGTAAGTGCGATGCTATTAGCTAAACAAAAATGTTTTAACTACAAAGACAATTTGTTTGAGTTTCATTCAAATTAATTTAATTTTAATTTATTAATACATTGTTAAAAATATCCCTTTAAACAGCATTTTGGAAGAATATACTTACAAAAAATTATATTTGGGAGCATTGATGTAATGAAATAATTCCTTCAATTGAATTTCGTTTTTATAAAATTAATTAAACAAATAATAGTCGTTATATGATTTTCATCCCCAAACAGAGATGAAGCAAAAGTCCCTAATATTACTACTAACTAGCTAAATCTCTTTTATTTATATTTCTACTAATTATTCACATATATTAAATCTTAGCCTGATTAAAAATATATGCAAAAAATAAATTTTCGTATTTTTATTCAATATCATGATGTTTTGAAAATTATTTTAAAATGAAAGAAAAGAAACTTAATTGGATTTGATGAAGACTCTTTAAAACTGTTTTCATTTCACCTCATTAACGGCAGGTTTAGAAAACAGTAACACACTTTAAAGTTCTTTATTTAATGCTAGAGCAAATTTTGATGCTGACAGATCTTCAGTTAAACTCATTATTAATTCAATTAAAATCTAATAGAAAGATTTTTAAAGAATAATTATAATCTATATTTTTGCTTCTTTTGTGCTAAACTTCCATTCTTAAATTTCTGTGGCCTATTTAAAGTTTCTTTCGGACATTGGACTCTATCGCGATTTTCCTTTAAACTAACTCACAAGGTTTCTTTCAAATTGTATTTGAATTTAAAATTCCTTCCAATAATTGAAACGTGACTTGTAGAGGTTGAATTAAAATTATGAAGTGTATTGAATAGATTGGGTAAATTACACTTGTAACCAGAGAAGAATTGAATAAAGAGAGTTGGTAATTAATTATTGGGAGATAAGAGTTAATGAACTGAAATGAACAGAGGGAGACACCTGGATCAGTCGTATTAGTCTAAGGTGTTTCTGGATCATAGCTAGGAAGGTCCGAATTTAGGTTCAGGACTCGAAACCCCAACTCCAGTTATTCTACTCACTTGAACCGAGTAAATTGATAAAAGAAAGTTTGAGTTAGCATTCTCAACGTTTGCTCAGATACGTTAGACAGTTTAACCTCAGAGAAAGTAAAGTAACTGATAAGCATGAAATAATCTCACTTTGAAGATATTAAATTGGTTATCATCATAACTGGATTCTTGTTTTCTTCAGACTAATGTTTGTGACTCTTTTATTAAAATTAGTAAGAGCCTAAGGAGGAAATATTATGGGGGCGTTACGTTATCATACAATGGTCGATAAAGAATAAAGTTATCAGTCCCCGGAATCATAAAGGAAATAATTGTCAAATAAACAATTGAGTTAATTTAAAACACTTGCGAATGTACTATTTTTAAGTGAAATTTTATCAACGTATTGTAAAACAAAATAAAATATATCTATGGAGATGAGCATGAAAATGATTATCAGAACCCACACTTTTTCGAATTCACTCATTTTGATTTTTTCAGTCTCTACACTCATTTATAATTTGAATTTACATAATTACGCTTATTTCTTTGGCTTAGTAGTGCATAGTCTTATAAAATATTATAGATCTTTTCTGACTATAAACATCTTTTAGGGTCTGTAATTTATTTATATAAGTTATTTTTATTGAAA
This sequence comes from Nephila pilipes, assembly GCA_019974015.1. Taxonomy (NCBI): domain Eukaryota; kingdom Metazoa; phylum Arthropoda; class Arachnida; order Araneae; family Nephilidae; genus Nephila; species Nephila pilipes. The sequence goes on from BMAW01054540.1 coordinate 24,093, forward strand.
ATGAATAGATTTCTTGACTATGTACTATTTAACTGTTTTTTTTAATTAAAATATCAAGTAATATACCATCTCTCCAAAAGCATGTTGTGGTTTTCTGGTTATTTGGTTGCGTTGAATAAGAAATATGTGATACTTAGATAAATATTTACACTATTTTAATTTCGGTTAATTTAAAATACTAAAGTTAATATTTACAAAATAAAGTTCATGTCGCACTTCCACTTTCTACACATTGTGGGGTGCATGTCGCACGCTAAAAAAGTATTGGAATGTCCTTGGATGCGACGTTCTAGTGGACTTTTTGTAGAGCTCTGAATGTCTCTTCTCTTTGGAAATTTTTGGTCTAAAGGGATTGACCACGCCTCTTCTAAGACCACGGGACATATTTCTTTGTTTTGGTTGGATAACTAAAAGTGATAAAACAGTTATTGGTCAATAGCATTCCAACCGGGGTAAGAATTGCCACCTGCTAAACTGGACACCTGATGTGTGGGTGTTCTCGGTTCCCAGGAGAATCGGTCTTTTTCGGTCAAAGTTCATGTGAAACGGAAATGTTGTTTTCCCTTTCTCACGAGTCCAGATGTCTTTAATGAGGATCTTGTCCGGATGTAAGGGGGACCATAAACGAACTTCTGAAGTGTGGTTGCCACAATGTAATACCAGGTCTATTAAAAGAGAGTTATTTTATTATAATAACAAACGAGTGGTTAGGGATTGAAAAATCGTTGAATAATGCAGCAAAAAATGAATAATGAATAATGAGTAATGTTGAAAAAAAAAGCAATTAAATATTAAAATTAAATAGTCAGGTAATGGTTAATCATTTTAAGAAAAATGGGCTGCTTAAACATATTTTTTCCCTTTATAATGAGCAATATCCAGGGGTATATAAACAAAAATTTTATTCATTCTTTTCTTTTCCTTCCTATATAGCATTACAATTAAATTCTCTTAGGTGCTAAAGAAATGAGTACATGGCTGAAATATTGTAGATTCCATATAAAATGCGGTGAAAGCTCCATATTGATGAAATCTCTTTATTTTCCCTTGAGAATGAAAAACTGTAAGACTGCAAATAAAAATATTTCTCAAGTCGATTTTTTAAGATAAAAAAAAAAATCTCATTTTATTTTGCTTGCTATCTTTGTTATATTTTTCTATGTAAAATATGAGGTAGAATTAAATAAAACTGAAATTTTTTAGTCACATAACCATGTATTAACTTTTATTTCTGTATGACTGTATTTTTTCAAAGTAAGAATAGTGACCTGTTTCTCTAAAATTACTCAGGACTATTCTTACGATAAATAACTCGAGATCAATTAGAGATGTATGTCTAAGTAATGTTTGACAATCGATGAAATCTACGCACGCACGCATGCGCACACACACTAAAATTATGAAGAGAACATAACAGACGGATTAAGTGAGTACACTCTATAAGTTAACTGAATCCGATTTTTCTTCGACTTAATTCTGTTGTATTTTATATATTCTTTACATTTATAACAGAAGCGTAACTGTCAGTATATTAACGTAATTGAACTAAAATTGCGCATTTTAACAACATCTTTTGGAAAAGAATCTTTATTATTGATGCCGATGCTTCATAAGAGAATCTTTGAATTCTGTTATTTCTTACAGCATTTTAAGGAGTTGAAAATATTTTTCTCCGTAAGAATATTTGAACAAAAAAAAAAAAAAAAATGCCGATAAAAATTAAATTACCCTTTGTGATATCGGCTTTTCAAAGACAGAGTTTTCATTGTGTGTCTAAGAAAAGTATGTTAATGCGATGCTGAATTTTATCATAGTAAGCAAAATTTGCTTTTTGTAGGACAACTAGTTTAACACATAATTTTATACGGTACAGAATTTCAAAAATGATCATTCTTGGAATCCTTTTTCTCTAAGCAAACCCTTTTTCTCTATCATTTTTAACAAAAAAATAGAATTTTATGATAAATTATTCTTTCAAAGGAAAATTTAACGAATAATGTCAAAGAAATTTTAAAAGAACGAATTAAAAAAGAGGCGATTTTGATGTCTGAATTTCGTTATAATATTAAAATGTTTTTCTGAGATTTGCTTCTTTGTTTACTATTGAAATGTATCATTCTCAGCAAACATTACTGACGAAATGTAAAAAAAGTAGGTTATTTAATAATATTTTCACTCAAGCACATATCATTGTACTTTTCGCTCATGTTTATTTAGATAAAAATTTTCTTTGATCATTATCTCTGCATAAAAGAAAGCAGTTTCAATGTTATTTGTGAATTGAGTGACAATAGGATATTGATTTATTTCCTGAAATGCAGAAGCGAAATTGAAATAAGGACTCAAAATGATTTCATGCTGATAGTATCTTTTCTTTAAAAAATCATTATACTGATGTAATTGATGTAGTGATAAATGTATTAAATAAATTTATTTTCAACTTTGAGTTTTGATTTCCTATTAGTTTAAAGCCGTTTATATGATATAATAATCTAAATAATCATCTTAGTTCGACGTTACCAATTGAGTAATTTCTTAGCCACCCAAGGGGCTGTTGTCTTAGTTGACGACAAAAGGGTTAACCGGTCACTTTCAAAATACTGTGATTCTTGAATATTTTTTCTGGCTAATCCCTAATAAATAAAGAAATATGTGAGTGAGTGCATGTGTTAGTTAATGCGTGAGAGAGTGAATTAGGGAATGAGTGCGTGAGTGAATGTGTGTGCTCGCGTTCTTGAGGGAGTGAGAGTGAATACGTAAGTGCGTGAATGCAGGAGTGGTCAGTCACTGATTGCTTTAGTGATGAGTAAGTCAGTCAAACAGTCAGTCAATCACACAATCAAATTTTCATTCCGTTGTCATACTGTTGTTTGATTTAATTCTAATAGTTAATTGAATAATTCAAAACTTATTTTAAAAAAGTTAGCACCTTTTGTGCCTAAATATGTTCTTTGAAAAACTTAGCATGGAACACTTTTTTTTTTTTTATTGTTTTTTTTTTTTCTGTTTTTATTTTGATTATGACTTATTTTGTTGATACAACCCTTTTCGATCATAGATTGGATGATGATCAGGATAAGATTTCATAGGTGTTGGTGAATGAGTATAAGAAATAAGGGGAAGGGCAAAAATATTTACGGATAAATTCATATATTGAGCTTCAGGAAGTTTAAAGGGTTTGACATACACATACAAAATTTAAGACTTTAGCTATGAAATGGTAAGTTTTCGACTCTTTCTGAGTGAATTTGGAAAGAGACATAAAAGTTGACAGTTTGTACCCCTTTTACTATGATTTAGTTTTAATACCAGTGTATAATTCTTTTTGAAATTTTGATTAATATCATACAATATAAATTTTTATCAAAGGAATAATAATATACATGTATTAATATTACATAGAAATACATAGAGAAATAAAAAAATGATAAGTGGTAATCTTATTAAAAAGTTTGGCTTGTTGAAAATAAACACTAAATCATGATAAATTTCCAAAATCCGATAGTGAGTCAAGGCCTTGTTTTACAGATAATTAAACTACAAAATATACGAGAGAAAAATATTCGTATTGATTGCTTGTGCCAAATAACATTTAATTAGGAGTTCAAAACAATACAATTATTTATATTATAGTAAGAAAGATACACAATTTAAATAAGTTTCTCAGAGTCATATGTTTAGTCTCCTAATTTTAAAATAACGTTAAGCTTCTTTTTTCGCCTGGCCTAGACATCAACATGTTCAGCAACCTTAGCTACCCTTCTTCACAGCACGTGCTACACTTGCTGCGCAAGTTCCCACTATAGTGGTTCTTTACGAAATGGTTAGCCGTAACGCTGGAATCTTAGCAACCATATCGCGATGCATGCCAATGTATTTGGAACATATTGCAGCGAAGTAAATTTTTTAATTAAAGAAACGAAGAGAAATACAGTTAGGTGAGATAAAACAACAGGTTTTATACAAACGTCTTGCTTAAGTGTTAAAAAAATGTTATTTTTTCTCCAAAAAGTGGAGAGTCGCTTAATCACCACTCCTAGATTCCATGATAAACAACTGAAAAAATTACATAGATTCATCACAAACAATTCATAACATTAATGAAATTAAAGGTCTAATTGCCAGAAAATTTCCGTTAAGCTTTCTCTTGCTTTTACAGAAGTTCATGATATAGTTAAGTAAGCGCATTTCCTAATTAAAAATCCTTTAAACAATTTTTTACAAAATTCAGTGAATCTCTTACGAAAGAAAAATAAATATTACGATGCAATCTGCATTCTGTGATTTCTCAGTGAATCCATTAAGTAGAAGGTTTTCAACAGTAGTGAGTGTTGATGCGAGCGTGATTAACGAGCATGGAATCCATTTTGCGATCAGTTGATTGATAAACACAACCGCGTATTTTCTAACATTTCGCGTTGTTGTTGAAAGGCAGAAAGATGAGTGATACCAAATAAACATTTTTTTTTAAAACGCGTTTGGTTTTCGAAGGTTACATTCACTGTACCATGATAAACAACAAAGATAAAAAGTCAATACATTTTTTTTCAAATATCATACATTTCTATGATTTTATACATGTTAATGTTGAAATTGTTGTTATTGTTAAGCGACAGTATTCACGTATTACGTAGATATAAAGGAAGCTTTAAAAATGTTTGTCTTTTATAAGATTCGAGAGTTTTTCAAAATTTTAGTACTCTAAATATATTTTCGCTAAAACGTTCTTGAGAATCAAAATAAAGAAAATTTCGTCTTCTGGACTTTTCAAATATGTTAATTACACTCTGAATTACATTGGGAAAATCACGATACGGAAATTTTCAATAAACACCAGATCGAATAATAAATATTTAAACACGATTTCTTAATATTTCTGATATTTATTTCTTAATACTTCGGCTAGTTGATTTGCTTGGTTACGTTAAATGATATGATACCTAGAGAGCACTAGCTATTTTAATTTATTAAAATTAATTTAAAATACTAAAGTTGATGTTTACAAGATAGCGCTTATTACACTTACATTTATTATGCAAATGTATCAATTTGGAAGCAAGCAGCTTGCTAGAAAAGTATTACAACGTCCTCGGACATGACGAACTAGTCGAACGTTTTGTAGATCTCTAATGTCCCTTCTCTTCTGAAATTTTTGCACCGTACGAAATTGGCCACACATCTTCCAAAACCACGGGACATAATCCTTTGTTTTGGTTGGATATCTGAATTTAATAAACTTTTCTTTTGGTCTCTAAGTACTCCAATCGGGGCAAGAATTGACCCTTGCAAAACTGGACATCTGATACGAAGGTGTTCTTGGTTCCTAAGAGAATCGGACTCTAAAAGGTCAATGCTCATGGGAAACAGAAATATTGCTTGCCTTTTCACACGAGTCTAGCTGTCTTTAATGAGGGCCATGTCCGGATATAAGGGGAATAACTAACGAACCTGCTAAGTGTGGTCATTGCAAAGTGAATATTCTAATTTTTTATATGAAGAGATCTTATATCTTGTATATTTCTGTAAAAGTGATGATAATTTTCCTCCCATTGCCCACGGTGTAGAGAGAGAGAGTCAGAGATGATCCTTTTCCACAACCGGAATTCGTAAGCCAAAAATGCAGGTGTGTACCACACCGAAAGTTGCGATGAAATGTTTCCTTCCTCTCCAACCACGTGGCAACGGTAGCCTAGTGGTTATGGCTGTGGACTCGTAGACGGCGGTTTTCGCCAAGTCGTGGGTTGGAGCCCTGATGCCACTAAAGACCCACTGTATAACCGGGACTGATGCACGTTAAATATGTCGCAGCTCATATTCCTCCCGTTAGCGAGGTGTGAAAGTTAAAAGATGGGTTTTTAGTTCAGGTGTTGCCTTCGTCACTTGATCGAGGTTCAAAATCACGAGATCAGTCGCCAATAATCCACTTATTTGGTTTCAAAGAAAATTTTGGCTGTGAGGACGTAACTTTCCTTTTGGTTTTGCTCATCAAATACAAAAAAAAAAAAAAAAACTCCGTAACATGTTGCTGTTATTCTTATGGATATATTATGGATAAGGGTGTATTTGACAATATAAATCAATCTATTCTGTTTAAAACTTTCAGAAATCTTCATTTTCTAATCTGTTTTCAAAAGTTTATTTATTCTTACTTGACAGATTACGTTTAAAACATGATTTTTGGCCAAAATTTACATTTTTTTTTATTTTACCATTTTAAAAACCAGCTCATTAGCTTTCTAAAGCTGGTTTTGTTTTGAGTCTAGAATAAGTAGAAGCGAAATTATAATAATTTAAGAATTACGTCGTAGCTGTCAACCCAACCAGAAGTACCAATTTTAGAGCCATTTAAATGACCGGAAGTTTGACGATCCTTCATAATTTTACAGTGATTTATGTAAAATAATCTGTAATTTTTATTGAAATGTTCAATAAGCAAACCACAAAATTTGAAATTATTTTTCATGAATTTTGCGAAAGAGAATAGTAATAGGCAAGCATATCACATTGTTCACATCTAGCATTGGGAAGTCGAAATTACTTAAAGGCTATTTAAATTACGCAGTCAATCTTTTTTCATAATATAATAACTGTTTTTTTCTGAAATATTGTTAAACAAAGTATTCTTTTTGAATTTTAAAATGAGAGGATCAAGTTATAGTCGTAATAAGAAAAGAAAATTTCATAGGAATCGATATATTTCCAGTAAAGAGGACTCTGATATTACTGATACCGTTATAACACAAATGCTAAAAAAACTTAGAAAACTTGACAAACATTTGAATGATAACCATATGAAGGAAAAAATAATGTCTGGCTATTGCATAATAGCATAGATTTACTTATTAGTGCTTTTACCGTTTTATCGTGCCCATCGTATCTCAAAAAATAATTGAAATTGGTTGAAGATTCCAAAATTTATTTCTCTTCAAATATCTTTTTACATTGTGAAAATTGCCCTTTTTCTTTGGGATTTTGCACATCTAAAAGGAACAAAATAAACAAACAATGTAGTGAACACTAGATTTGTGTATGCACTTCGACTCATTTGAAAAGGGTGTGAAACAGGGGAAAAAATGCTACAACTTTAAATACGTCTTTTATGTCAAGCATGTCATTTCGACAACAAGAAAAATAATTCTTCATGCTGCTGCATCTGTCGCTAAATGTTCAATCAACGTAGCTGCAGAAGCCGTTACAACATTTCAAAAATCAGCCAATAAATTCACGGAATGTGGGGTATCTCTTAATAGGTCATGGCAACTTCCAGGCTACTCATCGTTTAATAGAGCTGTGAGTGCGATTTCTGTTTTAACTGGAAAAATTCTTGATATTGAAGTCATGTCACAGTTCTGTAGGATTTTTAATAAATATAAAACATCTCAGTCTTGCCACAGTATAAACCCAATCATCCTTGCTCAAATCACTGTGGATCATCAAGTAACATGGAATACTGCGAAAAACGGTTCATCAAAATTGAGTACAAAGTACTCACTTTTGAATATTTCGCATACTCAAAATAGTTCCGATCCCAACGTATTCAAATTTAAGACTCGCACGTACTTATTTTCAGTAACATGTACTTAATCAAAATGGAAACTTCACACACTCATTTTTGAAGAAATATGTGTATCAAATATGGGTGTGGAATAGAAAAATGAGTATATCATGCATTTATTTGTGAATCTGTTACTGCATCAAATAGGAATATCAAACAATAAAGTCAATATATTTTGCATTTATTTTCGATACTGTTGTTGAATCGAATATGAATTTTAAACAGAAAAATATATATCACTTAAATAAGCGCTCCTTTATTTTCAAGTGTCATTTTCTTTACCTTACATATTATTTAACATACATTTTATGAAGTTTTTGTTACAAAACTTCGAACCATAATTCTTGTATTTACTGTGTGTAACAAAACTGTTACTTTTAGAAACAAAAATGCAACTGTTATGTGATCATAAACTGTATTTTGAACTTATTCCTCAAATTTAAATGAATTCGAAGGGTTTAATAAATCTTTAATTAACGAAAATAGATTCGATTCAATAGTTAAATTCTTTTCAAAACGAATGAGTAAGAAATCTGAGCAAGTAGTTCTAGACGCAATTCAGTTCATTAAGAATTATATTTATATTTTTAGAAGCAATGTATAGTTTTGCTAAAATATATAGTTTGTTTCCTATACATGAAGAAAATTGAGTTTTATTTAAAGTTCAGTCATTTAATGATAACACATCAATCAATAACTCCCGAGACTAACATTGAAAACAACATTTTTTTTGCAAAATTTTTTTTATTCATCAACATAACACCTTTTGTTAATCACCTTTTAGGGTGATACAGTCGTTCCAACGCTTTTCCAAATCTTTTTTGTTGCGAGTAAATAGCGATAAACAGCTTTCTGAATCATCGACTCGTTGCTGTTTTTGTTCCATCGAAAGCAATCGCGGCACCCACTTGGAAAAATCCTTTTTCATGCTCAATTTTTCATGAAGGATAGTAAATACACTTCCATATGATATCTGTGTCATCTCAGCAATCTCACGGAGCTTCACTTTACGATCTTTCATTATAATTTTTGTCACTTCACTCACATTTTCCGGTGTAACGGCTTCCACAGGTCTACCCGAGCGTTCCGCGTCATTTGTGTCGGTACGACCACGTTTAAACTCGGCAAACCACCGACAAATCGTTGCTTTTGATGGACAAGCGTCCGGGTAACATTTTTCAATCCATTGTTTCGCTTGCACGGTGTTTTTACCCATTAAAAAACAATGTTTTATCAGAACATGAAACTCGGTTTTTTCCATTTTTTAAACAAACAACAAAACGACTTTACTCCAACCTCGATAACTCAGCTGTTTCTGGTCCGATCGACTTAAAATTTTAACACGTTTCAAGCAAAGGTTAGTACTCTAGAAAGACCTGGTTACTGGTTTACTACGAGCGCCATCTCTGGGTTAGTCTCGGGAGTTATTGATTGATGTGTTAAGTTGTTGGAAATATCTTAGAAACATTATGATAAATATTAGATTTTTTTCTACTGTAAAAAACTTAGTGAACAGCATTATTTTTCATCTAATATATATATATATATATATATATATATATATATATATAACATTTTTAATTAACATCATAACTAAGCTAATACCTAAAATTAATGATTCGCTGTACACATAAAAAATAAAACCATATTATATTTTTGAAAAATTTTTCTGAATATCATACACATACGTACTACCAGACATTTAAAAATAAAACATTCATAATTTTGAACACAAGGATATTAAAAAAAATATAATTTTTTAGGTCCTATAGATGAAGGCATGCCGTTTTAAAAAATCACTTATAAATACTGCTATCTAATCAATACTATAGTCCTAATCCATCCCCATTCATACAACATAGTACGAATGCTATGTTTCAATGTAGCGTATAATGGTATCATTTAAAATTATTGGGAAGTTCTAATATGTAAAGGTAAACAAAAAGATTTTTTATTTCTTTCAAATCAACAACATTTTGTCAAGTTACTAACTACGTGGGAAAATGCTTTTCAAACAAAGCTGTTTCAAATAAATATAACATTTATGCATCGTTATTATGTAGACAATTCTTTAATTTTTCGAAAGAGAGACATGTTATCTGTACAACCAATCAATACAGCTATATTTTTAGAATATACTGTACCAATATAGTATAAACTACTACATGTAAGAAATTCTGCTCGGTCTGTTAAACCATCCATTCTACAAAGCATCTCTTGCTGCTTTGAATTATGAACTTGGACATACACTTAGATCCCAAAACATTTGAACTGTTAACAGACATTTCAGCTTTTTGTTTTGATTAAGCTTACTTTGTATTTCAAATTATTTCATGCTTTAATATTGTTACGTACCATTAGATCATCGGTGGATTCTAACATGTTAAAAATAAAGGCCCAATATTTATTCTAGAGTTGTAATTATTCTAAACCCTCTGAAAAATACATGTGAATAGTTAAAGTGTAGTTAAGCTCTTCTGAATTAAAGTATCTTTTATACATAAACATTTTATATTGATCAGGCTGATTCTGTTTAAAAAATAAAGCAATATTGGATTAAACCATTTTCTCTTTTGATCAAGATACATAATTAAGCTATAACAGTTATATATCGATTTATGATTTAAACAGGTGCAGTTTTGTACCTTGAATTAAAGTTTTTTAAAACGTGTTTTGCAAACAAAATTAATTAACTTAATCATAAGTTGATTATATTGTTTCTAAAATGAATCAACAGTATTTAAAAAACATATGTGAATATGTAAATTCTATATACAATTTCAAATTTATTAATAGCTAGCATTAAATTTCTTTTTTTTCCCCCAGAGTAATATTTATTAATCAAATACAATTTTTACTTATATGTTTTAATGTATAATGAAGTGCAGAAACAATTCTGACTATTGTGAATAGCAAGACACATTCCACAATTTATATTAGTGTTTATCTGATTTTTAAAAATATGTAAAAAATAAATTTATAAAATTATATTTGAATAGAAATGATACAGTAGGGGTAAAATACAGAATTTTGAGAAAATAGAAAATATTACATTCTATAAATCTTGATTACTGCTTAAAAATCTGTTACGTTGTCTTGTCGTGCAAATGTGATTCTTGTTTCTTCCAACCAACACCAGAACCTCGGTTTTACTTTGTAATTCATCTCGGCACAATCATATTTTTTAAAAATATTAACTTTAAGAAGTGAATAAAGTGGTTAAATTGTGTAAATAAAAATACAAGTATCAACAAATAAAAGGGCTAGATAATATGCTCCGCCTTGTACTATGGTGAACATTTATAAGCATTTTTACAATTTATTGAATTATACATAACTATAATATTTGTGTCATGTATCGAATACAAAAGAAATTGTTTGATTTATTCAGTGTACTTGAATATTTGAATTCATGCATAGAATAAAATCTGAATATACTGCACCAAATATTTATTTAAATTTTTGTAACATTTGCGGGCCACATAATAAAAAAAACCTGAGATATGAAATGTCTGTGTTAAAAAACTTAATTATATAAAAATCAAATTTTGAATTACAAAACAAACAAGTAGTGCTTCCTAACCCCAAGTCATGAGTTTAAAACAGATATCTTAAAAAAAAATTAGAAAATAGTAAAGAAACACAAGACAAACACGAATAATATGTTGAACAGTATTTGAAACATGATAGGAAGGAGGCCTGATTAAATTGTGAAAATTTGGTTCCTAAATACACATCAAATTTGTGTTTAAATTAAAATCATGTTATTTTAAAAAAATATATTCTGAAATATCTTACTCCTGTCATAAAGCATCTGAAATTTACTTCAATTCATAACAGAATTAATCAGGAATAAAAACTATCTTTGTCAACATTTTATTCTGTGTGTATAATTTCTTACTTTTGAGTACCATAATGTTATTCTATAAAGTATTCTCAGCATCATACACAAATATTCACATGTATGAAAATAATTTTCACCACTGATCTGAACCAATTAAAGTCAAGAAGTTTCTAAAGATACAATTAATATGTAATATTATTGATAGTTTGCAACTTACAAATAATTATTCGCAATAAAACCAAATATCTAAACTGATCAATATAACAATTCTTAAGATATAATAGAATCGTTCTGAAGATATTGCAATATAACCTTTCAAATATGCAATGTTTTAAAGACCTAAGTATTTTTTAATTAATTTTCCATTCAATTTTGAAAATTCTCAATGTATAAACCCACAAAATTAGCAGACAATTTCAACAAATGTTCAAAATAAATACATCTGAAATAATCTTAGTGAATAAAATTATTAGTGAAAGTAAAGAAACTTTTTTTTAAATGCTAGCAAATCACAGATATGGTATCTGCCTACCTTCGAAGAGGATTTTTTAAATAATTCAGAAAATGACATTTTATATGCATCATACTATAGGATATGGTTAAAAACTTAAAATGTAAAATCGGCATAAATTAAATTTTTTTTTAATATTTTAGCTCAAAAGATACATAAAAATAGCAGTAAAGTGTCCCTTATTCAAAACACCAAAAGTGAAATTTAAATAGTTATTTCAATTCTGTAAATTTTATTATAATGAATTTAATTTAATTCAAGATTTGTGCCTCTCTCACAATTATAACCCTGATAATTAAATATTTATAAGAAGTCGTACTTTTAACATGCAGATAAGCCATAAAAATTGAGATAATTTATGTCTTAAGAATAAAATGCAAAATAACAGAATTACAACAATAAGAGAGGGTCAAATCCTGAGAGAATTCATCTTTTTAGAGTATTCCATAAAAGTTTTATAACATTATATGCATAACCTTTTTTCAATATGGTGTTTTGCGCTGAAGCCAAACATGAAAATCTTGATTTTGAGAAAAAGTTAAAATAAATTTCAACCTAGAAACTTACCTAATTAATTAAAAAGTTAACATTCACAGGCCCCTGATTTGTAAACTTTACTATCTATATAACCTAATAAGTTATTTTTTTCCTCCTGATGGCTCTAAAACTTTCCTACGCTTACATGGAACAGGTGTTGTACGGCGCTTCAAATCCCTGATTCGACTGTTATCCAATTTTTCGTTTCCCTTTGGAGTGAAGTAGCCCGGATTTTCAATGTTCAGCTTATTTAAGACTTTTAAGCAGCCTTGATATCCTGCGGTTAAATTGCATAATTGGATCATATGCATCCATTTTCACAGTTTTCAAACAAAGAAAAATTTCTTTTGGTATTCTTTGTCATATTACACTTCCAGTTCCAAAACAATTGACACAGATTATAATTAAAATGCTTATATTTCAAGTTCTGTGTAAGATAGAAACAAAATTAAAAATATTCTAGAAAGCCAAGGAATCAAGATTTAATAAAAGACAGTAAATATATATATATAAAAAAAATCGATTTCTGAACTGAAAATCGAGTTTTAAAGGTAGGCCCTTACCTTAAATTAGGATGATTTCAATAATATAAGAAATGTAAATAAATACTGAATCGTACCCACAAATGAATCGCAGTATGTACTAATTTTAAAATCCATGTGTTCTTCCGCGTGTAGCATGGTAAATACGAAATATGGTTCGAAAAATTTAAGCGAACCATGTTTGTTTTTGAGCTCCGATTTTTAAAATACGTAGCCAGTACATAAAAGGAACTTTTGTAGTCCTTATATCTGTAATAAATTTTTGAGAGTGTTGATTTACCATTTTTTTTTTTTTTTTTTTGGTTTTGAATACATGTAATGTTTTACATTCGGTAAAGGTATACGTTCAAATCTGATACAAACATACTCATTTCAAAATGAGTACGTCTGAGTATTCATTTTTGAGTATTTCTTTTTTCTCCGTGTTGTCAGCGTTTATCGTATATTTAATTGTTCTGAAAGTTCTAATCGTTTTCTTCGATACACCGATTAATATGGTGTTGGAGATTCGAAAGAATTCAAAGCAGTTCAAAATATTTTCTTCAAGGAATCTTACTCAAAATGACAATGAAAGGTTTAAAAATGTCTTGTCGGTAATACAGACAAATGTTTTTGTTGAAATCCAAACTTTGTATCTAGGATCATATTTAGCCATTATCTAATTTAATGATATATTTTATGGATTACTTAAAGTTTTAAAGGAATTTTAGAAATAATTCCACGCCGTTATATACTGAAACAGTGCAATAGTATAGATGAAAATCGCATTGATTATTCACGTCGTCATTCTTTGCCTGAAACTAAACAGACAAGAAAAAAAAAAAAAAAATTGGGCATCAAGAAAGGAAAAAAAGTGTTGAACATGAGAAAAAAGAAGGTGTGACTTACAAATGTGGAGGATTTTAAATCTTAATTTTATTTAATTTTTTATAACGTACAAAAGTAAACTTTAAATTGTATTGGATAAGACATAATTGCTGGATAACATTGTACTTCACTGATTGTTGCCTAGTAGAGCGGTGCCTCCTTAACTAAATGTATGGTGGTACCTCGAATCGTAAAATTTACTTTGGTTAACATTTTTAATTAACATGGTAGGTTCTAATCCAGCTTTTGGCCACGATAGCCTAGAGGTCATGGCCGCGAACTTGCGACTAGCGTTGTTTTGTCGAGTCGTGGGTCAGAGTCCTGATGGCACTAAAGACCCTCCGTGCAGAGGGATTATTTCGCGTTAAATCTGTCGAGGCTCTAAGTCCTCCCGAAGGCATGGTGGGGAAGTTTGGAGGTGCCAGCTCTGGTGTCGTCCTCGTTATTCGACAGAGGTTTACAATTACGATGTTCATCGCCAATAGCCTTCGTGTTGCATCAAATTGTGCCGTGAATAAACAGTTAATAAATAAAAGGCTAGTCCAGCTCGGCTTTGTCATTTTTTTTTGTTCAGAATCTGTATTATGTAAGCCTTCTAGCTTAAAAATGATGGACCTCTAACAACATCATCATTTAAAAAATATTCATTTTTTTTACAAAAAAAAAAAAAAAAAAAAAAAAAATCACATGTTCATTAGTTTTCTCTCTCTCTCTGAGTATATATATATATATATATATATATAATAAACTTTATATATACATATATTAAACTTTTTATATATATGTATTAAACTTTTTAGATGAGTCGAGCATGTTGCACATTTCACATCATGAAACTGATTGACAAAATCATTTCATCCTTGTATCTGATAACAGTAAAGTTTTTTTTAAAATTTTTTTTACATTAAAACAATTCATTCAGTTGCTGTAAAACTTAGCCATAAAAGTGAAACTGAAGTTCAATTATAACAGACTATATCTGAATCAAGGTATTTGGTTTCGAATGTTATCTAAGGTAATGTTTAAAAAAAACATGTAAGCTGATATTCTTTATATGATACGTTGATTTGTAGAGACTTAAAGTATCAGTTCCCTGTGTAGTAGTACAGTTACAAATTAGTGAACTAAAACGAAGATACAAAGGTGCAGCTTCTTACTCAATCAAAGCTTTTTATATTCGCAATGCCTAAAATAAGAAAAGGAATTTTCTGCTGAATTCATTGATTAAGAAGTAAAATATATGTTGTTTCTTTGATAAAAAAGCCTGTTATCAGCTTATGCATTTTATTGTTTATTTATTAACTATATTTTAGGGTTAGCTATTTCTGCTTGGCTCAGATGTCCGGTTATCTTAACCGATGCACGTCTTTATTTTGAATCAAGCCCTGACAGATTTAATGTTCTATTGACTTTTGATTTATCATGATTTTAGTACGCTTGAGTCTTATTCATCTTATTCCCCCCCCCCCAACTATAAAACTAAGACATTGAGTCACATTGTCGAGCAAAATTAATAGAAATTTCACATTTGGGTTGATTACCTCTAAAAGTACTGAACAGATTTTAATGAGATTAGTATATACATAGGTTGAAGGGATAGCCCTTCATTGGTCGTCGGGGCTGTTCGACGACCTTTCCCAGGACCTCTTCGAAACCGCAGTAGTCTAGTGATTATGGTCGCGAACTCGCAGCTGGCGTTGTTTCAGTCGAGTCGTGGACTCGAGTCCTGATGCCTCTAAAGACGCGCCATGTAACGGGGGTGATACACGTTAAATCTGTCAAGTTCCCCCACTGATGTGATGTGGAGTTTTGAAGAGGGGGTTGACAGCGCAGGTGTCACGCTGGTCGCTTTATGAGGCTCAAAATTTTGAGTTTCCATGCCAATAGTGCTAGTGTTAAGATGATCGCTCCTGAAACGTTAATAATTAATCAATAAAAAACCAGGTTTCCGTCGTACGAATCCGTTCTCACTAAAATCTCTCTATAAATCACAGACAACGCTGGGTATCACATGAGTTTGCGGTAATCTGCATTTCCGAATGTCCTGCCTCAAGTCTCCCAGAGATTTGCCTCATCATTCCGTTATCCGAACGTTGGCAGTAACTCGTTAGAACTGTTTAATTTGAAATTTCATCGAATCTTAAAAATAAAGGCAAGTACGATTACCAATCATTTTCTTCTAATTCCATAGCTCAAACGCGTATGTGCGCTTACATAATCGACACTAAAATTTGTATCTTTACATGGAAACATTAATTTTACCTGACGTTCTGTACTTTTTTAGAAAATGACTAAATTTGCAAATTCTCTTAATTTTGAACACCCGTGTATTTAATGAGCGTAGGATACTATTGTAATGTTACACTGAGATTTTAATTTGTGTTACCGATATTTTCAGTTTACGAATTGGTCTAAATGTATGTTTCAGAATAGTGATTTCTACTGAAAACATTATTTTTTTTTGTTTCAACTCGTAGAACATATACTTAACTTCCGTATAAAAGGTTGTTAAATTTCTAAAAAATTCCGTGTTACATTAATTCATATTATTCTATATTAATTTCATTTACAGTATTCAGAATTTAGACGCTTGAAAAATCCTCGCTGTTTTCCTACTGTACTGAGAGAAATATATTTACCAAAACTGTATTTCATTTTATAACGAAATGGATTTTTAAAAACGATTGAGTCAAATTTTGTCACGAACAATGTTGAGGGTAATGATAAAAATAGATTCATTGTATTCTTAAAGGATTATGCAAATTTTTAGAACCACAGTGATATTAGTTTTATTAAAATTTATTTCTTGCGCAGTCACCATTTCGATTATCAGATGTTTTCCCCCCAATCTTTAAAAAATATTGGACCAACTGTTATATTACTGAGGATAGAGCACAAGAAGAAGAATGGACGTTCTCATTTTCTATTCTTTTTTCTGTATGATACAGATTGTTGCTTCATTTAAGATATTTGAAATGTATTGTATCTCCGTCATTTTTATACATGCGGTCTTAACTTTTTGTGTTTTGGACAGATTACAAAAAAAAAAAAAAAAAAAAAAAAAAAATTGTCATTTTTTTAAAAAAAATAAGGAACTCATTGTTTAAACTTCAGAAAAAAGCATCTGCTAATGATCGACCACATAGATATTTCTTTCGACAGTATAGTCTAATCGTTGTCTCTAATGACAAATGGTAAAATGGTGAGAGAAATGTCATTTAGAGATTAATCATCTCATTAAAATTGTTGGAATAACCCCTTTATTATATTGTTCATAAATCTTGTACCTATTCCTTGAAAACTTTTTTAAAACAACAAATATATTTGAGTAAAGAAACTTTTTGCACTGACAAAACATGAGTTTTTCTGCCAAAATAACTGAATTCTTTGAAAAGTTTCAAGTTGTCTTTAAACCTGTACGAAACATTATTTTTTCAATCGCATTAGCTGTTGCACCTGAAAAGTGACGAAGTATTTTGGTTATCAAATCTGAACTTTTGGTTATTAAAATCTGAACTGACACACACACACACACACACACACACACACATGTTTGTG
Organism: Nephila pilipes; assembly: GCA_019974015.1. NCBI lineage: Eukaryota > Metazoa > Arthropoda > Arachnida > Araneae > Nephilidae > Nephila > Nephila pilipes. The sequence goes on from BMAW01054540.1 coordinate 41,507, forward strand.
TGCGTGTGTGTGTGTAATGAAAATATTAAATTATAATAATATATAATAGTAAGTTGCGACAAAGACACACTGCACTGAAAAACAAATTTAAAAGGATAGAACCATAATTAAAGAGGAAAATATTCTCATTCATTTTTGTATGCTTCCTTTTATATATATTTATGAATAAGTAAAAATGTTGCTATATTAAGAAATTTTTTTAAAAAAATTAATAATAAAAACAAATAGTATAAAAACAAAAAATGAATTATATACTTATAGATTAAGTAAGAAAAGTTGAATGAAAAAAAAAAAAAACTACAAAAACAGATTGAAAAGATTGGAAAAAAGCAATAAAAAAGAAAAAGATAAAAGAAACTAATAAGAAAATAGAATATAACATAATTATTTCTGCTATTGGCTTAAGATAGCTTCCAAATAGTTAATCTAAATTTACAGAACTCACTTTCCCGCACAGTAATTAGTCATATTATAAATCGCTATAGATCTATAAATTCAAAAGATCCAAGACTCAAAAATTAGAAGAAAAAGAAACAATTAAGAAAAGTAAATTTGAAAATCAAAAGATAAATGTGTGAGATAAATCTCTCAACCAAAATTATAAAATAATTATAAAACCAGAATTAAAAAAAAAAAAAAGGAAAGTCTAAACGTTAAAATTTACTCAACATAACAATCAACACGGGATCCAGCAACACAAATTGTGGATTGTCCACCAAATTAGAGAGAGGAGGAAATGGAAAAGCAGAAGTGGAAGGCAATGCCATCTATAAAAAGGAGCAAAGGCTGTATGAAAGATTAGACAATTGGTTAAATTAAAAAAAAAAAAAAAATGGAAAGAAAAAAAAGTAAAATAAATGTAGCAAAAATATGGAAAAGTAAATTAAATAAATAAATTAAAAAAAAATGAGAAAAAAATTGTTATAAAAAGTTTTAAAAATGTAAAGAAGTCCTAACATTAAAAACCAAAAAATTCTTTTATTCTATCTTATAATTATTACATTTTAAGTAACTATTAATAGAGTTCATATATATA
>BMAW01054540.1:42942-90474 GCA_019974015.1 Nephila pilipes
CTTAAAATTTTGACACGTTTCAAGCAAAGGTTAGTACTCTAGAAAGATTTGGTTACTGATTTACTACGAGCGCCATCTCTGGGTTAGTCTCGGGAGTTATTGATTGATGTGTTAGAAATTGCCACGGGGATGTACTGTATGTTCACAGTGGCTAATCCATTGTCTCGATCATTTTTGTTGTCATAAGTTATCCTTTTTCAACGTAGCATGTAGTTTTTCTCAGAAAGGGTGTCTTGTTGTTTTTATTACAAACTTCAAATCTACACTGCATTTGTTAATTTCTCAATTCATGTGGGATGCGTTTATTAAGCTTTCTGACCTTTCCTATATTATTGAGATGGCTAAGAACGATAAAACTGTGATTTTTAAACATACACATAACTCTTTTAGCAATCAATTTACGAATGATAAAGAAATCCAACATTTCATACTACATGACCTCATATTGGATACTTTTTCTTACTTTATTTTAGTATTCTTAAATGCTTTTCTTAACTTCTGAATTTTTCGAGTTAATTTCTCGATTAAATATAACAAATTAATAGAGAATTAAATAACATATCTATTTTACTTGTGATTGTTTTAATGAACATAGACTTTATGTATTTTAAGTGAAGTTTAAGTATTTTAAATTAAAATCTGGTTTTTTTTTTACTTGTTTAGTTGCATTAAATCTTTATAAATATATCGAAGAAAGTCAACACTATAGAGCAAAAACAAGCATTTGATTATCCATTTAAAAAGCTCTTAAAAATTTACAGTGAAGAACACTTTGCCAAAGCACTACTTCCTTCAAATTCTTTTGCTCTTTTTGCTATTTCCTATTGAAATCTTTTCATTTATTTATGCTAAATTTTTTCTTCTCTTATTAACAATTTGCACTTTTACTGAATGTTATTCATTCACTTTTCAGCTCAGAGAAATTTCCTTGAATGAATTTTTCTCAACAGCTGTTCACATTTTTCAAGTAGAATAAACATGCATATTTATCATCCCATAGGAATTTTATCAGCATTTTAAAAGCACTCCATCTCTGGATAACGCATTCGAAATGAGTTGGTTGAAAATATTGAAATTCGATATGAAGAGAAAGAATAGTTTTTGCGGAAAGCTTTGTACTCCAAAAATGCAATTTCGAATAAACTGAATGTGTTATGTCCCACTTGGGTTGTTTCATAGTCAAATATTCCACGGCTAAAAATTGATTGGAATCGCGTGAAGGGAATGAACAAACTTTGCTAAATAAATTATCTTGAAAGTCTCTGCTTTTGACATTTATAAGTAACCACTTATTTGATGATTTTATATTAATTACTCCTGTCAGAAGCAGTGAATTAATAAATATTAATCTATAAAAAGAGACTTAGAATGAATGAAAATCAGACGTTTCATAAATTATCACTTCGACAAAAAATAGACATTGTATCATAAAAATGAAAACAGAAAATTCTGTCATTTTAAACTCTTGTATTGGTGACAAGTTACAAATGTGGAAATGCTACGAGTGTTTCCAAATGACTCAAGCGTAACTTGAAGTTTATCATTAAAAAAGCACCGGAATATATTTTGGAAAGGTAAACAAACAAATAATAAATAATTTAAGCAATATAAAGTTAGGTAATAAATTATTCATCAGTGAAAGCTTGTGTATATTGTGTTTCAACTGTCTTCTATTGGAGGTACAATGATTCCTACCCAATAGGGACACTAGGGTAGACGTTGAAGATAATTGATGAGTTTAATAACCTAATAGGCTTATAGTTAGTTCTAAAACTCACACAAATCCATCGTCCATCCTTGGAACATGCCTCAGACCAGTTTATCGGGACCTACTGCTATGCATGTATTATTTAGTTAAATATTAAATCGTGTAAGTGATAAATGCAACTCAATTTTTATTGATGATTTTTCTTTTAATTCGAAGAATATTTTAATACCAGGAAAAAAAATTGAAGAATATGCTGCTACAATGTCAAAAAAATTTGTATTCTTACTATTTTCTAATTTTTATCCTTACAATTTTCTAATTTTAGTTATAATTAATATTACAAAATAAATATTAACTTAATTTTTATACTTTTTTCCAAGTTTCTTGGTCTAATTGTATTTTAATATATCATATTTGCTTACTTTGATTTTTACGAGATTTTACCTTAACATCTTGTCTCTTTTACTTCCATGTCTAATATATTTGATCAATTGATTACTCTCACCTATCAAGATTCTCCAATTATTCCTTTCCACTGCGCCCTACCATTATTTCATTCAAAACGTATTCGTTTGCAGAGATATTCTCATTTTAAACTTATTTACTAAAATTGAAAATTCATTAAAAAGAACTAGGTAATTAGCCTTCAAAATGTAAGATAGAAATTTTTAAAAACTAAAAATATGCAGGGGGGGGGAGGTATTCAGTAATACAAAAAATAAAACACACAAATGTGAAATATTAAAAATAAACTACTTTGTTTAATGATTTGGGTCAAAATCAAAAATAATTATTTGACGCTAAATGAAGAAAAGAGCAAACTTTTTAAGGAAAATATATAAATAAACAAAAATTCATCTTTCTATTTTAGTTCTATTTCCAGCTTAGGTGTATGGATGTCTCTTGCGACATTCATATTTCTTTGAGTAGCTTCAGATAAGTTCTGACCTTTAATAAATATAATACATCAGAAGAATACGAAAAAAAGACTAGTCATAATATCGTTTAGAAACTATACAAACAAAAATGCATTGTTTAAACAATACTGGGTGGTTTACATCTCTAAAGGTCTAACGGCTAAATAATTTTGATACTGTATGAAGAGCTTATTAGTTACAATGAAATCTTATAATTTATATTTCTTCTAAAAATATTCCCTTTGCCAAGTCTTTAACCACAAATAACGCCTTTAATATTTTTAGATATTATTTGTTTCACATTAAGTACAAATCATTCTGCATTACGATATATATCTAAAAATTTTAGGGTATTGTCTTTAAAAAGTTAATAGTTCTTTGTTTCAACAAAATCTTTAGTTTATCGAATGATTTAAAATTTTGTTTACTAAATTAATGTAAAGTATTATTTTGATTTTAGTTTAACGTGTCAGTTGTTTTGCCTCTTTTTTTGAAACTGATTCATTACCTATAACTATCTGGCTAATAGCGTGTGAGTTTTCGTTATAACCCTAATACAATATTATTACACTTCTTTTGAAAATGATGGCTGACATTAGAAATTTATGTTCAGAAGCAGAAATATTGGTATAAAGGAAAGAAAAATATATCCTTTACGATAGGGTCAGTTAATGTTTGTTTGAATTGTTTCTTTTATGTATACATATTTTTTTTATTGAAATTTTTAGGTGCTCCAGCTTTAAGCAAAATGGAAGAAAATGCATTTTGGGGAAAAAAATGAGTAAAAGACTCTTGCCAAAATTTTTAAGTTTTTCTTTGAATGCAAATCAAGGCAGAAAGTAAAACAGACTGTTCAGTCTGAAGAAGTATTAGGATGACTCCGCCAAAAACCACATGATTTTTAAGCAGGTCTGTTCAAATATCGCTTGCATCTGGAAGATTTTTTCCTTTTTTTTTTTCGCACGTGCCAAGCCCGTATGGTATGCCAAGTTAAACGTTTATTCAATCGTATGTAAATTTCAGGTTTTCCGTTGGAGTTTCAATGTGAAAAAATATTTCCATACACAGTGAAAATATTAGTATGCTATCCGTCAGTTAAAAAAAATCTATTTTTCGATTTCTTTCCCACTGCTGTTTTTATGTATGCTGTCGAAACATTACCCCCATCACGTAAAACAATTTTACGATGCAAAAAGAACTACCCTTCTTTTAGTAAAATTGAATATAATATGAAGTCAAATGTGCAATCAAATATTTTGCAGCGCACTGAATCTTTTTCTCATTTTGACTGTTGAACATGACCTCACTTTTGAAATTCAATAAAAAGTGTACGCTTTTGAAGTAACGTGATTTTGAATGGAGAAACAGTTTCAAAAGCTGAATATTGTATTTTAGATTGAAATATAGGAATTAATGCCATTTTTAATGGTTATATATAATTCACACATGGAAGAAATTTTATTGATATACACTGTATCAAATTTTAGTCCTGTTTTTGTTTCACTAGTGTATCCACTTCCTAAACTAAAAAAAAACCTGCTTAACAACAAAATAAATGCAAAATTTATGAAGTTATTTCATTAATAAACGGTCTGTTTTCAAAGTTTCAAAAAATAATTAAAGAAATCACAATTTTTACTTTGGTTTTATTCGTAAGCACATTATCAAATAAAAACTACAATTCAGTAGAATAACCATTGATATAAATTATAAATGTAGATAATTAATACTTTTATTTCTGAATTAAAAGAAATATATTAGACTTTTATGCATGGGTAAGAAATCAACTAAACACATTTTGTTTTTCAGAAGGTGAGTTTTTAGATACTTTTAGTGCTTTATAATCAAAAATAATACTCATACTCTATTCGTTAGATATTAGAGACAAGAAATTTACTAATTAAAATAGAATCCATGTTATTGAAATTTTTTTAGTAATTATTTCAATAATTTATTAGAGTTCTATTGAAAGACACTGGGCTTAAATTAGGATATATCATCATTAGTTAATAAGTTCCTATCAATCGCATACATAGGTGTATCGTAAAGTTTTAATTATTACCAAGAAATAACTCAGATAAATAGACAAATTTTATTGTGCAAATTAAATTGCTCTTAAGCACATAATGTTGAAAATAATAGTTATTTATATTGATATGTTTGATTTTAGGAAGCTGTAGATTGAATTTAACCGCAGTATTGTAAAGTCTTAGTTATTATCTAGGTTATCGAAAAGTTTTAATTATTAGTAAGAATAGCCGAGATATAGAAACTTAATTTTTATTTATTATTCTTAAGACTTCTCTGCATAGTCGCCATCTCCAGAGTTTTATATTTTTCCAAGCATTTTCTGACCTCTACGAGGCTGTCATTACAGAACTCTGCAGATTGAATTCTATCGTCACCGTACTGCTAGTTACTTCAATCTACTGCTTCCTGAAATCAAACGAATCAACATTAATAGCTAAAATTTATAACGTCATGTGCGTAAGAACAAATTAATATGCATAATAAATTTTTATCTAGGGATCTAGGTTATTTCTCAGTTATAATTAAAATTTTACGATACCCTCTCGTAACATTGTTGCAGCAAAAGGAAGATACATAACGTTTACTAAACATTTATTAAATGTTTTCATCTTCATTTCAGTGATTGACAGAAAAACTAGTTTCGTGATTTCTATTCGAATTGGTACATAAATTTTTGCATGTTCTACATAGTTGTTGTATATAATTGTTGTAACTGAGCTTCTTTTCAGTAAAAAGTTGATCCTAAATGATGTAAGCCTAATTTGTAAAGGTTTTTTTTCTACGTTTTTTTAAAAAATGAACTTCACTTTAAATAACTAAACAAGGCAAACTTAAGTGCATTTCGTAAGCAAGTCTGTCAAACTGATGATTAACATATTAAATAAAATATTTTAATCTCGACTTTATTCCCTTCTTAAAAACGCATGAGAAATTTTTCAATAAGATCGTTGATTTAATATTTATCATCATAAATTCTTTTTTCTGTTTACTTTACAAAAAAACGCAAGCAATAACTGTTTCTAAGAAATCAAGAGCCAAAATCATTTCATACAAAGAAGTTCAAGTTATATCAGTCATGTGATTATTTAAAAAGAAGGAAATAAAACTGATAGAAGAAGCTTTAGATTCAACAAAAATGTCTAGAAAATATAAGGAAGTTCAAATTCTGAGTGAAAAATAAATTAAGGCAAGAAAAAGGCGTATGAAATGTACAATGCATTTTCAAAGTTCATAATAAAAGTATTTTTATTTTCTGTTAAAAATGCAGAATTTCTTTCTTCTTGTCTGAAAATAAATTTTATTTTCTAGGTAAGATACTTCACGAGTCATATATCAAGAAAATGAAGTTGTTATGCTTTTTTACTTTATGGCTTATGGTCCAAATGTAAGTATGAATTAGTACTCTAATAAGATACAATATTGAAATATTAAGTAAACACTTAAATAGTTGTGTTTCCCAAATTTTTTTTCTAACTAATTATGTTTTCCTTGTTTCAGCTCTCAAGGTAACATATCGCAACATAAGAAAAACACTTTAGATAAAATGCTTAAGAATTATGAAGCTAGCGTAAGACCATTTATGAGTGGAACTTCAGGTAATAAATTTCAGAAAATGGAAATTTATGCTGTTTCTTAAGAAGAACTGAAACTAAAATTATTTATAATTTTTTTCCTTTTTAGATTTTCCTACTAAAGTTAGTGTCAGCATGTTCATCATTGATATTTTTGATATAAACGACATTAAAATGGTAAGAACTTTTTAAAGAGATACTTAACTATTCACGAATTAATTCAAATGTTGTTTAATTTGTTGAATATGGAAGAAATATTTTAATCTTAGATTATAATTTTTCTTATAAGTAAAAAAGATATATTGTGGATAAAAAATTTACATAATTTTTAGCCATGTCTCATATCCCGGTTGATGTATTTCATGTCACTAAAGTATTATCATTATATAAGACTCATACTTATTTTATGATCAAATATCTTTTCATACAATGAAACTCACCTATTTACATAGAAAAATTAACTTAAATTTTAAGCGCATCTAAGAGTTTGAAGGTAACTTTAAAATAAGAGTATTAATACTGTATCAAAGCTATCATGGAAGGGCGATTTTGTTGGTGCATAATATATTAATAAAACAGTATGCTAGTGAAGGAAAGTATGTTCAGTAAGACCAAACTGGAAGAACAGCATGTCCTTCAACATGAGCAGAAAATACGTTTTGATACTCAGTTCCAAAATAAATTAAAAACAAAATAATAGTTTAAATAAATAGAAATATTCATTTGTAAAAAGAACAAAACAACTTTTTTTTTGCATTTCTAAAAATTATAAATGTTATTTTTCAAATAATTTTATTCAATTTATTGAATTCTTGGAATCTTCTTAACACTTTCTTTTTTTTCCTTGAAGAAATACTAACTTTATACTTGAATGAATAAAATATTCTTTTCTAAAAATCATCATATAAATATGAAGAGCGTATTATGGCTCGAAAAATGTGACATATATCATAAATATGTTAACTTATTTATATGTTTCATTTATCCACTGATTAAGCGAATGTGGTTTATTAATAATCCCAGTACATGGAATGGAATTTCAGTTATCTTACATTCATTTTTCGCAAATACACGCAGTATAAAAAAATCTTTCACTCAGAAATTGGCTTGAAAAACACCTAAGAGAACAGTTTTTCCTTGAGTGTTGGATATACTGTAGTGCCACGCGATAAGAAAACTTTAAGAAGCTCCCTTTTTGACGATGAATATCTATAAGAGTTGAAAGATAAATGTGAGTAGCTAGGATTTATAGATAGGAACAAGCTTTGCTTCTTTTTCTACGAAATTTTGGAAATCGCTCCCGAAGATAAGTACTTATCAACTTATACTTTCAGGCATTTAGATAATACGGAAGATAATGTAATGGTAGAATCAAAGTAATTTCTATTAATAAGTTTTATGAATAAAAATTTCTTAAAAAAGGGTGAATATCAGCTATAAGGCTGATTTAAAGGTACAGATGTGAAATTGAAGGTCTAGATTTTTTTTTCGTGTATGTATCTACGAAACAAATATTTTGTTTTCAGAATATTGTCTTACTTTATAATATCAGTTATGTAAATCTAAATACTTAAGTATTTTGTGGGATATTACATTTAATTACATGTAAATGGCTTAAAAACTTGAGGGAACAAATTTTTAAAATAACTTTTCGAATTAGAAATGATCACCAGGAAAAGAAAGTAATATATATATATATATATATATATATATATATATATATATATATATAATTTATCATTATTTCAAACTTTTAACTTATTTGATTTATTAAAAAGAATAAAGAGCATTGTTTAGAAGCTATATAGTGTGATAAATATTATTTATGTGACGGATATGAATATACAAAGATGATTATTGTTTATTTTGCTTTTAAGGTAACAGATCTTCTTGTCTTTTATTGAAACTAATATCACTGAAAATATTAATTACTTTTTCTAAAATATACAAATGGAAAGTTTTTTTTGTTCTACTTAAATAATTTTGACTATTTATTAACGTTTTTGAAGCGAAAAAAAAATCTGAATTGCTCGTATCAATACTTCCTGAAATAAATTCGTACATTTATCTCATGTTTAAGGAGTTATGCTGTAGAATTAAAGGTACTTGCCATTTGACAAATGGAATTTCAATTATGCTCAAAAGATATTCTTTTCGATGTATTCCAAACATCTGAGCGACATAGAAGCTTGTCAAAATCAGAAAACGGGGTTCTGAGTAATGCATAGGCCTAATGCGTCTATATTTTCCTTTAAGATATCGAATCAAAATTTGGAGCTAAAAAATATGTGTTTATAAAAATTTAAGAAAATTTCTTTCATAAATAATGCTTGAAAGCATGAAAAATTCTGCTTTTATTGTAAAAGAATAAACAACAGTTCAATACCTTAAAAATCAGACAGGTATAGTAAATTTAGTTTTCACTAAGATTTGAAAATACAGCGCATATTAAAAGCATACAGTTTAAAAATTTTAGTTTCTGAAATGCTGTTTGATTATTTATCTGGTTAATTTTTTTTATATAAATTCATATTTTGGACAGATAATGATTTAGAAGAAAGCACTTTTACTACTTGTGTAGAAATTTAGAATGGTGTAAATGACGAATTAATAATTTCTAACAAATTTACGCAAAAATATTTTATGAAATGCTTACTCATCAATTAAAATACCCAAAGTCATAATATGAAAAATATGATTCACGATTGTTAATATTTAAATTTTAACTTATTATTAAATGTTCTTTTGATGTAAAATACTCTCTTTCGGGTGAAGTATTAAATCACAGAGAGCTCTTTTCATGAATCTTATCCTAAATTTGAATTCCAAGGAAACTGCTGAAATGTAAGTCTAATTTGTTTCGTACCTAATAGAAAGAGATTTTCTTTTTCAAATATAACAAAGCTCAATCTTTTCGTGCAAAGGCAACACATCGTGCTTAAGGTAAACTTTATAGAAATACAAACTCAATAGTTTGACTCAAATAAATATCCTTTTTGTATTTATGATAGGTATTTACCATGTATACACAGAAATGCAATTCTCATGAACATTAATATACAGTGAGACAACGCTTAGAATGCGTTCCTAGGTGACAAATCCCGAATGAAACAGTTTCAGCAGCTGATGTTTTCCTGACTCATCCAGGAATGTTTTTCTACCCCGTAGCGGAGGAGGTTGGTTGACTTCGAGTGACGGGGACGATTTGAACCCTCAATCTGTCGGTCCAGAGGAAACTTTTGCGGTTGCTTTTGTACAATTCTTATCCACAAAATCAAAAGGGATTCTCTCTCGGGCTAGTTATTAAGGTTTTTTTAACTTCTGTCGTCGCTGTTGAAGCAAGCCGCCGAGTACTCTTCCTTGCGATGATATGAATCTAAGAGAAGGTTGTTTTTTAGACAATACTACAATTGATATACATTCTCTCCTTGTATAAACTTTCGTTTTGGACAGTTTCCATTTGACGTCATCGGTTGTCTCGAATTGAGGTAGCGGGTCTATTAAACCCGTGCTCCATAGTCATTATATCACTTGTGATTTAAGCGCAATTGTCTTAGTTAGACAAACGGAGGCAAGTTTTGGCGTCGAGGGTATATGCAACCAGTAGTTCTTGGCTGTGATATCATTAAGCGTTCAAGTCCTAGGTCAACACTTCGGTTGGTGATGTTTCCTACTCCAAGGAGAGGAGAAGAAGGAACTTGAGCACTGGCGGCGTTTGCATCCTTCAATCTTTGGGCCTGAAGAAAACTTGTCCGTTTGCTTTTTGCAAAGCTCTTTTCAACTAAACCAACAGGGATTCACCCTCAAGCTAGTTATTGAGGCATTTTTAATTTCCGTCTTCGTTGGTGAAGCAAGTGGCCGCACAACGTTCAACGAAGTGATTTTAACATATAGTAAAATGGCAAAGGGAAGCATGCGATTAAAAATAAGCGAATTTTACTTTAAGTTTTGTACAATTTGCATAATATAATACATGTTACATAATGCCCAAACATTCACGCAGAATTTTGAAATTTATTTGTGTAATTAAGGTCTTGTATCTTCCTAAGTTCTTTATGCTTTCGAGATGAGGTGCCCTTTGACGCATTATTTTTATAACTTAAGAAAATCTCAGAAGCAGGTGATAGCTTCTAAAACAAGCCTAATATTTCTTTTGCCTTCTTTTCAAAATCTAATTAGAAAGAAATTTTGATTGATTAATTTTTTTCAGTGATAATACGCATGGCCAAAGCGAATAAAGCTACAAGCCTCACATATGTTAAAAAGTAAACACTTGCTAATACATATGTTAGACATATTATGTACCAACATTACACACTTATGTGTATCATACCAATATCAGATTACTATACATATGTACTCTTCTCCTTTTTCTTCTCTATTTAGTCTTATTGATAAAGTTTTGATATATTCACATAATAAATTAACTCATGATAAAACTAATAAGAAACATTTTGAGATCGGCAAAAATTCACGAAATAGTATACAAGGTTTACTGTATAGTAAAAAAAAAATAAAAGCCTTGATCTGTAGCAATGATTATTAACGTCGGAAAATGCTTTTTATTTCAGGACTATGTAGTTCAAATGTATTTACGTGAGATTTGGGATGATCCCCGACTGAGGTACCCGGATCCTGAAGGCACTGTTCAGAGCATTCCCTTGGGCTCGATTGCTAAGATCTGGACACCAGACTTGTTCTTCAATGAAAGGGAAGGACACTTTCACCACGTTCAGAAAGCAAATCGATTTGTAAGGATCTTTCCGACAGGGAAAGTGACTTATAATTCAAGGTATTTATTACAGTGGGAAATCAACTTCAGAGGCTTCTCTCTATTTGCAAATACTTTCAGTACAGGTTTAGGCTATAGTGTGAACATGTTATACTTTAAATTAAATCAAACGCTGGAGCATGGGATGTTTTAAAATGAATCAATCATGGAAATATAACTTTTTGAGTGATTTATTATAAGTATTTCATTTTGTACTATAGTTTAATCAATTATAAAATGGTACGTATTATGCAAAAAATTAAATTATTTCTTGAAAGAGACGAAATAAAATAAATATGGAGGTAATATAAAATCATATTTAATTTTCAAGGAAGAAGCATTAATAAAATTCATGATTAAATATTAATATAATATTTATTATATGAATTTAAATATATGTTTTCATTATAACAAAAACTGAAGTCACTCGATGCATTGTTAAGCAAACAAATAAAATTTTGCGAAAATAATATTCATAGTAAATCAAAATAAAATGTAATAAGAAAGTGTAATTCTCAGTGGCTTAAAATGTAGCTAGAAAATTATCAGGCTTTGATTTTTAAGTTCTTTTTTTTTTTTTTTGTAAAATTGGGAAGGAGAGAATAAGTTAATTGTAAGGACACATCAGCATTTCTGATATTTAACTCGTTACAAAAGTTTTATTTGGAAAGTTACAGAAAGAGAAGAAGTTAATTGTAAGGACACATCAGCATTTCTGATATTTAATTAGTTACAAAAGTTTTATTTGGAAAGTTACAGAAAACAGATCAATCAGAGTATTTCTCAATAAAACTATTAGATAGAAATTATTTTTTATATTAAAAGAATTATCGTTGATTTTTTCCTATAATTTATGAAGTGGTGCGGAAATATCTGGATATTACATGATCAAGATAATCTTGACCAATTGTGAAAATTTGAGAAAAAATATGATATAAAGACAAAAATGGTCCCAAAATTAAATGCTCCTTGATACATATATGATATTTCAGTCTCTGCTGAAAAGGAAATATTTTCGACTTTCCTTTATAGCAAGAAATTGGTTAGAACTCATTAATTCCTTTTGCTTTGAAGGGTATCATACACTGGTACTCATAAGTATAAGGACAGCAGATATTTTATTTAAAAAACACTGGAAACTAGTTGTGAAATACATAAAACTTTTATTAATTTAAATCACATGTAAAAAAGACAATATTTAAAATTTTTATCTTTTTCCTTTTGATAAAATAAAAATACAGCAAGATTTTTTAATAACACTATTATAAGGATTTAATAATTCTAAGGACATAGATTTTCATAATTTTTTTGTAATTAATCTTTGTGTGTGAGCTAACATTTTGTAGGGCCCCCTTTCATAGAGAGAAAATAAGCCATACTGTCTGGCACACTTTTAATAAGCTTTTTCATATGTTCAGAATCAGTACTATCCCAAACTAAATAGATGTAATCCTCAAGCTCTTCAAATACACTACACTGCCTCTTATTTGTACGTACTTTTCAAATAAGATAAACCCAAACATTTTATACAATGTATAGGTCTGGACAATTACCAAGCCACATCAAATTATTGATGCTTATTTCTTTAAACCAATTTCTTTTTCTGCTCTAGACGTGTGGCCAGAAACTCCATCTTGTTAATGTTGAAAAATAAAATTCTCTTTTAAGGCCATCAAAATGATAATTGCTCCTTAAAGCCCATCAAAATGCTTGGAGTTGCACATCTGATATTCGTAGGTACTTCTCAGTAATCATATTAGTCGGCACAACTACTCAATCAGTTTGGACGATAGCAGAAGCTGCTCTTTCGAGTATCCAAAATCCACTTCAAATGCCAGATCCCTTTTAGTCTTTTTTCTTACTTGATATTGTGTCAAACGTTTCGTACACGAAAATACATTTATTTTTAACCACGTTGTCTGTATCCACTTTAGCACAGTTTCTCTACGTATCATTTTATGTTTACCAGTTATGTAGTTTTTCTTTATTCGTTTGGACATATTTTGTGTAATCACAAATAATTAAAACACGTGTAACTGTTGGCTTCGAAACATTTCGATCAAGATTGTGGGCAGGCTCAGCTTCAGATATTTCTCATCGGGAAGAAAGATGGATAAAGCATCTGAGATCTCAATGACACAGCTTTGTTCTTGCACTATATCTTCTTCATATCGAACAATAAATTTCACATTTGATCACGTTTTCTATAGCAGTTTTAAATCTTCGAATTTCTTTAGCTATAAAAGGAATTAACTCACCACTATCAAGCAAAAACCACATATTTCGCACTTCCCATAAATTATTTTCCTCGAGGCATTTGAACTAATGTCTATCCGAGAGAATTTTGGAACTTACACATGAATTATGTTATATATAAACCAGTGTTTAAGAAAATGCATATCGATTTGTAATTAATCACTTGTAAGTTAAATAAAACCACAAAATCTTAATAGTCCATATAATTATGAACATCTTAACACGTAGGAAAAATTATTTGGTTTATTTTTCATTAATTTTTATATTTTTAAAAAAAAGCAACAATTTAGGTTTATAGAGTAGATCATTAAGAGTGTTTTGCACAGTTTCATTCGCAGGTATTTTCAACTCATTTTTCCAAGACATCAACTGTCGTAATAAGAATGAGAAGGAGGGCAGACAACATCAGAACTAAAAACAGCAAATCCAATTTTTCTTTAAAATGAATTTTAAAATCTTTAGGTAGTAATCAGCAAGTTCCTTTCATTTCAGAAATGTATCGTTCCCAGCCATATTCTAAATAATTTTAATGAAATTGAAACATTTCCAATATTTTTCTTATAAATAATATTGCATTCTTACTGATTCTTTTCAATCACTGAGAAACTTATTGCCAACTGTCCAAATCTCTAAAGCCCTTTCACGGTATTTTTTAATACCGAAAATTATTAAATATGCTTCCAAATAATTCATTTCATAATTTCCTTTCTCAAGCCCTCCCGAGTAGTGAGAGTATCAAGTACTTAGGAGTAACTCTCGATCGTAAACTCATTTGGAAATTATATATTGACGATATCAAGCAATGGACTGAGAAGCGCATGATACTGCTTAAAAGCCTTGAAGGAGTTAGGTGTGGCTGTGCTACCACAACTATACTTGCAACCTATAGGATTTTTATAAAATCGGTCATGACTTCCTGTATCGCTCCTCTTATTACAGTATCTGAGGGAGGTATAAATAGACTAGAACGATACAAAATAATACATTATGTCTTATTACCGGTTCAGTCAAGACCACATTTATTTACGCTGTGCTTTCTTACACCTATGAAATTCCTATGTAATATGAAATAATGAAATCAGCCCTGAAGCTTTATCAGAAACTAATTCGCTTACCTCATAGTGATATGTAGGTTGAATCTGGACCTCACTGGTTGAAGACTCAGAACGGCTTTCTACAAGCTGTTTTAATGATATGGACGGACTTGATATACCATCCTGGAGTGAGCCTTTGATGCCCACCATAAATACTTTGGATGCTAGTAAAATATTATATAATCTGGACCTTATGAGTCCCATCTTAAAAGTCGAGGATTGTTCTGCAGTTTTGTTCAGCGTGGGGATGGAGGCTATTTACAATCGTTTCCCTCTTGAAGCATGGTTACATATATTTACTGATGGCTCAAGGCTTGAGATGAATGGTGTGGCTGGTGCTGCTGTTTATTGTGAACATTTCTCCCATTATCATTCGTTGGAACAGCCAAATACGCTTTTGATGGTGAGGTGGAGGCAATTAAAGTTATTCTGACTCATTTAAATGCTCGTCCTCCTCTTTCTAACCAGCCTGTCGTCTTCTCAGATTCACAGGCTACGATTCGGGCCATTGCCAACTGCTCTCAAGCCCCTGGCTCTATGTCCGTAATGCAATGTAGATCTTTAATGGAAACGATGCGAGAAAAATATAAAACGATTGCTTTACAATGGATCCCATCCCAATGAGGTATCTCCGGCAATGAAAAAGCGGATGGACTGTCCAAAAAAGGTTGTTTGGGTAATCGGTCCCATATAACCTAGTTAGCTATAAGCCCGCCTCGTCAATGATCAATCAAATGCTTAAGATAAAGCATATGTCATCATTGAAAGAACGGACGAAAGGAAAACCGTGGAGAAATGACACCCTTAATCTCCCCGATTGCCCAAGAAGCATTGCTGTAACTACCTTTCGTCTCACGACTGGGCATGATTGTTTATATGCTCATCTTTGCCGATTTTAGTTAGTGGATAGTCCTGCATGCCCGCTCTGCTGCTGTGGTGCGACAATGAATGCAGATCATCTCCCCGTCTGTTCAGCTCTCATGAAGAACTGTATCTACTCCCTATATTAGGAGACCAGAGACATTTTTCTACAAATGTTAAATTTATTAAACAATTAAAGAAAATAATTTTACAATTTTTCAGTATCACACACACACACACACACACACACACAAGTTTTGTATTTCATAAATTTCTCAGTATGTCTCCTATTAAAACATTATTGAAACTTAAATTAGAAACATTTTTATTTGTTAAATAAAGTAAATCAATATATAAAAATATGGGTAGAGGTTACAATCAATTCTTCTCTGCATATAGGCAAGACTATTGAGAAAAAATAAGCTCTAATTCAGATTTAATTTTGCAACTAAAATCTAAAGAAAGTGAACTTCAGCTTTTTTTTCAAGAATAAGCTCTTATACGAGTTAATTCGAATTGATACGAAAATATTAATTATGTTTTGACGAATTTGTTTATTGTGTTGAAATCTGCTGAAATGAAAAATAATTAATTAATGAAATTTACTTGTGTTTGCTGACTCACAAATAAATGTCAGTCGGATTATAACGAATGCGTGATCAACAAATAAACTCAACGAGCTACATACGAATACTCCGAGTTATCAAAAAAAATTTATTCCATCGATATTTTCAAAGAGGAAAAATTAGTAAATTTCGTAGATATCTCTCGACGATTTATGCCTTTAATCCCAACAGATTCACATGTGATTCTGATGAAATATATAAAAATAAAATATTTGTGTTTTCATTTCTTTCACCTGAAAATTAATTATTTATTGATAGTTTGTTCACATTCCTTTCATCTGAATTATTAATTTATAATAATAATAATACACACCTTTGGGATAAAAACTTTTTATATTATGATGTTTTAAACCTAATTTAGTTGGAAAATTAAAAAAACAACTTGTTTGATTTATAGTTTCTGCAAACAATCATCAGGACACAGCTGATCCGCATACAAGCTAAATAAATATCTGTTTGGGTATATAGCTACTTTATTTCAATTTCTATAAAGATCTAATACACATTTAAATAATTCTGAAGTAGTTAAGAACATTACTTAAATTTGAATGTTATGTAAAAATGATGTATTACGTTTGATGTGAAGTTGAAAATTGTCTACGAGTATCTATTGTTAAGATTTTTCTAAATTTGTACAGCAATTTTTTTATGTATTAGTACAAATAACAGGAAATCCCGTCATTTGTTTTAAAGAGGGAGGTTGATTTTCATTGCAAAATATGAATGCGTAATAAGTCATAAAAATCTTATTATAATTCCAGAGTTTATAGAAAGCCAGTCTCATACGAATCAAAATAAGAAAAAAAAAATTTTTTTTTCATTTATTTACTATAAAGTGGTTATTTAAATGATTTTGCATCAAAGGTGAATCTTGAAAAGTGAAACTAAAGAAAGCTTCAATTGACAGTAATTTAGAAACATTTAACAAAACATGATTGATATGTGATCTGTAACGAAAATTTGGGATATATATTTTATAGTTTCTCAACTTGAGAGGTGAAAGAAATGTAAGCAACAACTATGAGTAAATTGAATAATTTAATTAAAAACACTTCTGAATAATTTTTAAATTGCTATTCTGATTAGTTATTTGAAAAGCATTTTACAGTGAAAGGTATGGGATATTGGTGTTTGAATAAAGCAAGAAAACTATCCTCTCTCTTCCTCTGAAAGTCTTTTTCCACATGGAAAAGCTGTTTTGCAAATTACCTCATGTTTTTCTTATCATTGTATCATACCGAAACTTCTTCCGTACTATATGAATCTCTATAGACTCTTATTTTTTAACATCCTTTGATATCATTTTCCTTTTTGGAATTTCCAAACTAAAAGTATTAGTAAATATATTAGCTGCTTTTAGTGATTTATACTTTCAAATTTCCATTATTTTATTTATTAATTACAAAAATATTTAAAATTCTTGAACATATTTAAAAAATAATTAGATATCCATTAATATAAAATTAAGCATGCGACATTTATAATGATAAATGTTTGGGCGCAGAAATTACGTAATAGCATTTCACATTTGAAGAACACAGTTTCTTTACAATCTTTGAAAATGAGTTTTCAATTACTATTTGGTCAAAACACATGCATTATATGTTTGAAAATATATCTTAATTATGTTCAGCAGTCATAATTATACTTCATACCTCATCCTATTCCGTAATTATTATTTTACCTTTCTAAAATATCTGAGCTCCGAAAATTAAGTTTTGTCTGTATTTTTTCAACTCTATTTTACATTTTATCAAGTTCTTTCTGATATTAAAAGGACAGATTTCTTTCCAATATTTATTTATTCTGTTCAGATTCTGCTTTTATTGAAACGCCTGATGTACTCTCTCTAGTTGCTCTTTAATGTTGTTAATTATTTTTGCTATTATTTGGAAGTGTGATTACATTTCCGCCCCCCTCTTCCCTAAGCTAATCGCTGAAAGACATTTCTTTCTTTCTTTTTTTATCGTTAAAAGTGAACACAAAAGATACATTTTTTTTTAAAATAATGACATTATATTATGAATTAAAGAAAATACCTTTATTCCTTCTTTATTTATTCCAATTGTTATTTGTATCGTATTTATTAAAAGACTTGTAACTTTTCATTCTTTGTAAAAGAGCAGTGAGAAGCTTCAATGAAGTTGTAGCTGGTATTGTTTTCAAACTGAATGGATTCCAAATAAAAGCTACGTTTGCTCTTTATACGGGATAATTTTCTGTTTAATTTTATCGAGAGGAAATGTTTGTTTCATTTAAGAAGTTTGTATGTTTTATACCTTTTAAATCAGTATTATATTTTTAAGCATAAACACATTACAGACATAGAATTACGTTTGGTTATTATTACTTATTGCTGAAGTCATGAGTAATCCTCGCCTCATAAAATGAATTGGGTGCCTAATCCTCAAGGAATGGAAACAATGAGCCAAAGAACAAAAGCTAAATCCCTCCCGCATAAGGGATTAGACAAGAGCAGGCTATCAAAATAAATTGGTCAAATCTGGACGTGGACGAACCAATTACGTAAAAACTGTCGTAGGTTCTGTCTATAAACTCCCGTGAGTCTTGATGTTCATTGTCATTCAAGACGAATACCATATCTTGGATTCTGTGCTTGGAATGATGGGTTAAAGATCTAACTTCATTTGGAAGATACTAGATTTTCAATGAATGTTTATCTTCGAATAAAAAGGAAGTGATAGACTATTTTTCTTCAACGCCAATTGCCTTCTGGAATTTCATAACTGAGAATAAGTTTAATAGTATTCATCGTAAAAATACCAGTTAATTTCCCTTTTCAAGTACTATAACTTTTATCTTTAAAAATTGGAGGCTAATACCATATAAAAAGAAATAAGTGAATTCTTGAAAATGTGGAATAAGCTATGTTTGCCATTGCAAGGAATAAGATTCAATGGTCTCTACGAAAAAACATTTCTTCAGATCCTTTCAGTTCTTTTTAATTAAATGAATTTTTTCCCGAATCGAAACATTAACTTTAAGAAGAATGTATAAAATATTCGAAAGGACTTTAAATTCGTAATTTAAAATTATAGAAAGAAGGAAAAAAAGATTGAATTTTGTGTCTTTTAATGTTCTTACAAAGAATATTTTATCTGCATTGTTTCGCCTACTGAGTTCTTATAGTTGGCATGCTTAACAATTGTAACATTAGATGCAAAACGAAAGAATGCATACTATAATATATGACAAAAAGAATAGAAACTAAAAATCTGTACTGGATTATTATAAAGTAATTTATATACTGAAAAAAGCAAGTATTTTTATTCTCGTGCCCTCACTTTTTTTAATTTCTTTTCTGTCTTCGTTATCAACCTTTATAATCAAAATAAAATTTACAAATGAATAAAATACATTCTTACTAGAGTAGCTTAAGTTTTTGATTTGGATTATAAAATTTATATCTTTATCACACTTATATTGAATCAACTTTAAGCATTAGGCATTTTTACTCAGAATCAAATATAAATTCTTACTACAGTTGATTTATACTATTAAATTGTAATTTAAATAAAATATTAATAAATAAATTAATGTATAATTATTAATTTACATTTTAATTAATATACAATTATCAAATAATAAATTTATTTTAATAAAATAAAATTCATGGATGAACAAAATAAGCTCTTTCAAGTAAGTTAAGTTTCTTATTCAGATTATAGAATATATAGCTTTATCAGGACTAATATTAAATCATTTTAATATATTAAACTTAATAATAATAATTATTATTATTATAATTAAAATTATTTTATGTTAATGTTTCTATGTTCGAATATATAGACCGTTGTTCTTCACCTGTAAACACTCAACAAGAAATTATTTTCAGAAGGACTAAGCGCCATGAAGACGTAAAAAATACAAATTTTGAAACGAAATTAACTGAGGGCATTTCACTTTGACATTTGAAGCCAAGAGATGAAGTTTTTGTTTTTCGAAGAGAGTTTCGAGTTAATATGTTAAGGAGTAGTTGTAGCGAAGGAAGCAGTGCACATTTTCATTGGAAGATACCAAAGCCTTGATTTTCTTATTAATTTTATACAAATGATGAAAAGTTATGACTGTAAGAGAATTTTATTGAAATGATGACAACAAAGAAATAAAATTTTAATTAAAAATTCTTTATTACAAAAGCCTCAGTATCCTCAGTTAAGGTGTGCTGTGAAAACTTTAAGGTGTGACAAAATAAAACTTTCTTTTAATTGATTATTTCAATATACTTTTTATCATTAATGCATTCAACGTGTTCTTAAGGTTTTTAAATTTAAAAAAAAAAAAAAAAGAAACAACTACATATTGATGAATTGTGAAAATTTAAAGATGCTATAGATGAATGTAAATGTTAATAAAAACTACTTTCCACTAATACGCGTACATTTTTAATGTTATCTTTCATAAGAGTGGTTATTTTTTAAATTTTTACTTGCTTAATTGATGTGAACAAGTTATACACAAGGTCACAGTAGCCAGATAGTTGTGATAGAAGCTAATGATTTGTAAATAAGACCCCTTTAAATATTAGAGAAAAACTCTTATAACTCTTATAACTAATAATTTGTGAATAAATTCACCAGCTTTCTTAAAGTTTATCGAAAAGTAGATTTCTCTGACCATTTACTTGTATAACCATTTTAATATAATAGGTCGTAATGGTATCATAATTTACATTAATTCAATATTTATTTTCTAAATGACTGATATGCTACAATTCCTGAGACACTGTTAATTAATGTTTTTAATTTTTATAAATGTCTGTCTATATTTAAATTACAATTAATATTTAAATTTTTCAGATTATCACTGAAAATGCGCTGCCCTATGAATTTCAAGTACTTTCCATTTGATCGCCAGATATGTTCTTTCGAAATAGAGAGTTGTAAGTGCATTTTAACTATCTAACTTACAGTTTAATTAATAAATTCATTTCTTTTACTATATGAAATTATTACATCAAATTACTCAAGGTTATAAAATAAAATTATTCTACTTATTAAAATAAAACAGTGAAACGAGGGCATTGCAATTAATAGGAAATATTTTTCAGTTGATTTCAGAGAAAAACTGTACCACATATATATATACATATACATATATATTATTATATATATATATATATATATATATTATTATACATATTATTATATATATATATATATATATATACATATATATAGTTAAGAGATATATTATATATATATATATATATATATATATATATATATATACATATACATATGGACCGGATATTTAATGGGTTTTTGTTTCTTAAACTGTTACGAATTCTTACAGATGAAAAATCATTTTGTAATAATGTAAATAATTTGCAATTGTGTAATATTCACAATTTTTATATTTGTTGAGAGCAAATGAATACTTTTAATTTTATACGATACTTTATTTTTGGAATTATGAAATAATTTAGTCAAGAGTTATTGTTATTGAAATAAATTTGGCATATCATAAGAAATTTAAAAAAAAAATCTCTGGAAGTATATTAACTATTGTACTTAAAATAATTAATAATGTGTCTAAGGGGACAATATATTTCCTTTTTTTAATTTTCGTGAATGGTGTTTGGTCATGTTTGCATTCCAAAAACATATTTTCCATCCAATATTGCTTTTAAATAAATATATATGAGTCCAATTTCAATTAATTTCAGAAAACAAATGGAAATAGCTTTTTGCTAATATCTGGTGATTTGTTGACTTGAATTAAAATCAAAATTTCATTTCAATACCTTACAAATACTTTCTACGTCTTCGATTCAGTCTTTGTAAGATAGTTGTTAGTTTTCATATATAGAGATTACTCTCAGTTTTATGACACACAGTCTATTTCCTCAAAACATTTTATAGGTTTTTAATAAGCAAATTTTAATAGTTCTTTTACAACCATTTTATTTATGTTGTTTATAGGATTGATATGATATTGTATTAAATTTCAGAATAAAAATGTTTCTCTTTTGTCATGAACTGAGCATTGAATGTAATATTACTTGCTTCTTTTGCTTTACCTCTTGGATAAATGTTACATCAATTACTTTAATTACAACTAAACGATGTATTTCTTCTCTTTGGCAAGAAAATCAGGGTGCCTTTTATTAAAGAAATAAACTACATTTTGTCTATTTAACCCTTTCACGACAAAGAGAAACATTTTTCTCTATTTTAAAGTAGGTGATTGTAGTATTGAATTATAATATTATTTGCATTTTTTATACAGAATGCCAAAATAGAATGTTTGTCAAACGCAGTTACGTTAACATGAAAGTTTATGGGGAAAAAAACAATCAATTGAAGCCAATGATAAAACATTCATGGACTGTTCTTTGTTATTATTTCAGCGTATTATGTCGTGTAATAATATAAATATTGTGTTCTCTCATATGTTTTATGTTATTCGGTAAGTATAATTTTGCGCAATAATTAAGTATATTTCACACAACAAATGAGAAAAAAGACCTAATAATGACAAATATTTCTTTGGGAAAAATAATATTTCCCATAAAATCCCCCCTCCCCCAAATACATATTGCCACGTATTCTGTTTATTTTACGTCTAAACGAAATAAAATAAACAGTTACACACTCATACAAGTATTCACTCTTAGCAAGCTAATGGTTCTGCAAGGGTTAAAATACCTCCTTTATTTTTATCATAAAATTTTAGATAAAAAAAATATAGCTTATTTACTCTTTAAAACATTATAAAATGTATCGTATTACTGACTTATTATGTGACTTAACGCTTGATTTAGACATAGCCTGAAATATGATGGCTGCGGTAGCTTACTAGTCATGGTCGAGATCTCGTTGACGGTGTTGTTCTGTCGAGTAGTGGGTTCAAGCTCCAATGTCATTAAAGTCAGCAGTTTTGTGGGGAGGATTCACGTTAAATATATCTAAGTTTTAAGTCCTTCCATGGCGTGGTGAGGAAGTTTGGAGAGACATGTGACAGTTCAGTTGTCGTCCTAGTCACTCGACCAAGGTTCAGAATTACAAGGTCCACCGTCAATAGCCTTCATGCTGCTTCTAAGTGTGACGTTAATAAGCAATCAATCAATTAAAACCTAAAATACGAGTTTCTTCACTTATTGTTAACAATTAGCACAATACATGTGATCCTGTAGATGCAGAATGTGAACTGATTGTAACTATTAAACTTAGGGATAGGTTTGAAACACACTTTCAAATTAAACTGGATTTACCGAACATAAAAGCAGAAGGTTAATAAAAGTGTTACTTTTGATCATCAAACACACTAAAATAATGGAATTTAGGATTGACAGTAAAGGTGTAATAAATTTATATATATATATATATATATATATATATATATATATATATATCACCAAATTAGTTTCTGCATTTACCTGTTCAATTGCCCATAATTAAGTGCTCCTCATCAAACCTAATTAAATGAATATGTAACGAAATGAATTATATAATTTTAAGGAACATAAAATGAGAGCGTTCTTTGATATGTAAAGATAATCTACATTATAGAATTGTAAACTGTTTCTTTTACTGCACTGAAATCAGTAGGTCGTTATATGATGGAATAAAAAATAATTTATTTTATTACTTCTTAACATAACTTTATAGATTATTCCATTTTTACTGAACAGCTTCGAAATAGATTTTTAGTTTTTTTTTCGCACAATAACAATTTACTGTACTATATTAACATTAAGTTAAAAATGAGTATGACAAATTCTGGAAAAACATACACTTACAGAATTCCTCTCTAAAAACGCTTTTTCATGTTTTCTTTTTACTCAAGATTTAGTTAGAATACACTGTCAAAAAGTCAGATACACACAATGTTTTTCTCACTGAATCTACTTTAAGAATTTCGACCCACATCTTGAACTTCTGAAGAAGCAAACATAGACCCGAGAAGATTTTTGATTGAAAATATGGAACAAATCGAAATTTACTTCAATGGTCTTTCCAACTGTGCTTTCTCACGGCCTGTCGATCAACTTTTATTTCACCTCGTTTTCTTTTTCACTCTCTCATGTTTTCCTTTCCCTTCACATCAAGTAAAGAATAACAATGATTTTCAAACTTTTGGATATCACTTCGATCTTTTGTTCAGTATTCGTCAAACTGTTCTAACTTTACATAGTATTTTATAAAAGAACGTATTTTCTATATCGATCCATTTTTGTGAAATTATTTGAAATTGACATAAAATGATGTGATGACTATCCATATGATATTTTTTCACAGAATTCTTTCATTTTAAAATACACATATGTTAAAAAAATTATAGGGAAAAGTTTTACGTTATATGTCACCGCTTACTTGTAACCGCTTAGATGAAAGCAATTCGGGCAAGAATTCATGTCTAACATAATGGAAATCATAACTCTAAACATGCTTCTGAATTAAGGTGACAGACAGTACACCTTCGAAACACAATTTTGGGTCAAATTATTGATTTTTCATTTTTAGTCTCATATTAAAATTCAATATTTATCTTTGACAAATAGTTTGAGTTTTGTTTCTTTCTTATTTAGACGCCAAATTACAGTAGTTTTGATATTACATGATCATGAATTTCTTTGAACGGATAGGTTCTTCTGCTTGAAGTGATCCGAGATGTTTGTTTATACGCTTCTGTTTCCTGGTATTTAATTTGAAATGTTATACTTAATATACAAATAATTAATCAGAAATTAAAATGAAATATTTAAGAATAAATATAAATGTATCTGGAAACACATTTTTTCGTTTCTCATGTGTAAAACCTGGCAATAAGTTTGTTGTTATAGTGACTTTATTCACATATATGTGTGATTTTCATGATAAAAGATTCCACTGATAAGAAAAGTGTATTCCTTTATTTTATTCTCATTTTTTATTTAAATATGATTAAAAATATTACTAGAAAGCGTAAACATCAGTTTTATTGCAATAGATTTCAAAAAAATTCGGGAAATAACTGCACTTCAACACCTGTTTCGATACGTCATGCTAGCTTCTCAAGGTTAAAAGAATGTCAGTTTATCAACACCGGAATAAAATATCTGGTCCAGTGTTAAGTAATAGAAGTTTTGACCTTGAGCTTATTTCTGATACTTTTTCCCAACTTTGCTGCTCAAAATGTTTTGCTGAGAAGGTGGAATTATTGGAGGATTCAAGATATGGATTGTGCTACCCTTTTACATTAAAATGTAAATACTGTGACTTTTACCTTTGGATTTGCATCTTCAAAGGAAGTTGTGTATGACCCTATAATAATAACCAAATTAGTATATGGTATGCGGCAAATACTCAAAGGTTTTACAGGTGCTTTTAAATTATGCTCAACATAAAATTTGCCCAGACTGATCAAACCTGCACTCAAAAATCAGAAAGCAAACCTTTTGAAAATAGTTTCGGAAATAACCTAAGAGTCCATGAAAAGGACTGCAACAGGAATAATGGAGGAAAAACAAATTCTTTCATCTGACATCGTGGAATGTGGCGTTTCTGTAGATGGTATATGACAGCGTAGAGACTATACGTTTATGAATGGGTGTGTTGCTACTACATCAGTCGATAGCAGGAAAGTACTATACATAGAAGTTAAGTCATCGACAGTCCAACATGTAACATACTTTATAAAATGTCAAGAAATATTGAATATGCATTGTTAAAAGCTGATCACGTAAATTAGCGTAACTTCACGGGATCTTCTTCAAAGATGGAAATTGTTGAAGTTTCACGAATATTTCTTCGGTCAGAAAAAGCCGGTGAACTTCAATACACCAAATATGATGGAGACGGTGACTCAAAAGGCTATGTGTGTGTGTGAAAGACGCCTATGGAGTAAGCAATGTTACGAAATATGAATGCTTCGGTCATGTACAAAAGAGAGTGGGCTCACGTCTGAAAAAATTAAAGTCGAAAATGAATGGCCTGTGAGAAGGAAAATTAACTGATAATTTTACTGACAGACTTCAAAATTATTATTAAATTGCTGTAAGCAGCAATGCGTCAGTAATTTAAATGCTGTACAGCAAAATGTAATTGCTGCTTTATATTGCTGTGCGTCAAATGATAAGAAACCAATGCATGCTCAGTGTACAAAGGAGAAAGAAAGCTGGGGCTATTTTCAGTCGGGGATGGGGGTGGCGAGGGGAATAAAATCTGATACAAAATATGCTGGTTTATCAAATGAGGTTTTAAATAAAATTAAACCAATATGTTTAGAATTATGCGATAAAGAAATTTTGAGTAAATACTTACATGGATGGACATAGAATGCAAAATAATGTTTTAACGGAGTAATTTGGCAAATAATATAAAAAGAGGTATTTTTTTCGCTCAAAACTGTTAAATTTCAATTTTATGATGTAGTTATTTAGTTTAATGAATAGTTCAATGGCTATTTAAAAGTTTTTAATAAGATTAATATTGAAAATATTGGATTTCTCTAAATTTATGGGATGTAAAAATTTAGACAAATGCAGAATTCTTGAATCAATTCGTAATGCAAAACCAAAGACCAAAGACATAAAATTTTTAAGAGTTCTCAAAAAGGAAAAAAAATAGTGTTTTGGAAGGTAAAGCTGATGATCATTATAAATCTAGTGAATTTCAGTGTTTTTCATATACACAAATTAGAGTTTAATGTTATTTTTGTCATTTTCTCAAAATGAAAAAAATTTTTGACATTTTTTTTTATCTCAAAATATTACATATCAATGAACCTGAAATTTAATATATTTATTTTTCAGTTATCATGTTTCACATACATGATAACATGTATGTGAAACATGATAATTTTTTTTTTTTACATTTTTCATTACTGCAAAACACAATATCTCAAAATATTACATATCAATGAACCTGAAATTTAATATATTTATTTTTCAAACACTTATACATAGAACAGTTTATTAATGAGGTTTTATTTTCTGTAGAAGTTTTTGATATTAAAATAAAGTGAAAATTTCAATATTTAGAAACTCGAAATAGCATAGCTTCCTACATAAGAGCTATATTATCAAAATAAATGGTCTATTCTCTAGATGAGATTATATTCTGTATTATTCAATTTACAAAATGCCAATATATTTATTTTCTTTTCAGTTATCATGTTTCAGGGAAAGTCTTAATTTTTTGTTTATTTTTGTGTAAAACACCCTTTTATCAGAAGAAATATACGCTGATAAAACTTCTTTGGGGTGTTTTTCTGATTTTAAAGCCCAATATGATCATAAAATATGAATTTGTCAGCAATATTCAGGTTAATTAAAAATATTTCTTCGAAGGTGTACTGTTACCTTAAATACTAGTGGTGTGGGTGTTCGAAACTTCTTTATAATGAATAATCTATACATTTTTCTCTCATTGTTTTATTTTATTTAATTAATTTTCGAATTTCTAATTGGTTAGTGTACAATTTAGTACTTCTATTAAGGAAGATGAAGTGGTATTGTTTGCGTTGCTTTGAATGGTATTCCATTATCCAGTTTCTCAGAAATGATTTGTCTCAGCCGAAATCGATGGATTTCGATTATCATTAAGCTACGGCTAACATATATCATTTCCGAGATTAATTCTGACTCATAGTATTATTGAGAATAATTTAACATACATCTACAGTATAACAAATGGTTTAGAATATTATTTGCACACTTTTCTAAAAGCATAAAAGAAAACCTTTTGTGAAGATGCAGTACAAAAAGAAAAGGCCTAAAAAATAAAACTAATAAGAAAAAAAGAGGAGGCCTATATATATATATATATCTGTGTGTGTGTGTAAAACAAGATAAGAATTACAAGAAGAAATGTGGATTTGTTCATTAATTTTTAGAGACACTTTTAATGCTCATACTTTTTCAGTTTATTTTTGAAAAGAAAAAGCATAAGATCAAATCAACAATGCAACTTGCAAATAAAAACAGTAAAAAGCACAAACTCAAATTATCAAAGTTCCTTACAAATAAAAATAATAAAAAGCATTCACACAAATTTGCAAAGTTTCTTACAAATAAAAATAATAAAAAGTATAAATAAATTAATATGTCTTTAAGCAAATGAAAACAATATAAGAATGCAAACATAAATAAACATCATAACAATTACAATTTAAAAAACAGAAATAAAAATCAGCCTTTACCTTGCCTCAGAGTTTTGAAAAACAAGAGCTCTTTTTTTTATTGGATTAGCACTATTAACACCATTATTCAAAGCTCTCTAATAGAAAATATTTCTGCGCTTTTCTCAAAGGCACTGCTTGAATAACTGAGATGCTGGCTACATTAATTTGTGATTGTTGCACTGAGAAGGGCTATTGGGGACGAACTTCGTAATTTTGAATCTTAGTCAAGAGACGAGGACGACATTTGAGCGAGATGTTGGCTACATTTTTCATTTCGTCAATCATTGCTGAACTTTTGACATGGTATAAAATCTTTGCCAAAGGAACCCGATATTTTGGATGAAAATATTTATATTCTTCTGTAATATAATACTTATTTTATATATATATATATATATATATATATAATGAAAATGATTATTATAATAGTATATACACACTACTATTAAATATAAACTAATACCTAAATTAATGAAAAACATAGTCATATATAATAAAATCAATTAAAATTATAAACTTTCTTAAGTAGTTATTTAAATTTTAAGAATTAGGATTTAAATATAAATACCTAAAATGTAGAAGAAACAAATCAAGGAAAGAAAAAGTGGTTTTTAAATAAGAATCAACTAAGAAAGTGAAATAAAACTACACGAATGTAAAGTAATAAAATGTGTTGTCTCCGGTTTGGGACTAAAATGTGTGGTAAAAAAATTTTTTAGATAGTTTTTAGAATCCAAATTATTTTACTCAGGATAGTTTGGATGGTTTGGTTGGCACTCTATTCTGCTATTACTTTTGGTAAAGGCAAAAATAAAATTGGTAAAGGCCAAACATCGATAGATCAAATAAACTGGTCCAGAATATTGCAAAATAAAAATAATAAGTAAACAAAGTAGAATAAAATATCTAAAAATAAGAATAAATATTAGCAAAACTAACTTACTTAAATTAAAAAAAAACAAATACAGAACTTGTTAATCAGCCCTGAAAGGAATTAAAAAAACTTACTACCGAAACACACTTTATATTGCAGAAAATATTATAGGAATGGCTGACAAAACTAAATTCTCGCCAGAAGGACTATAATTGTTAAAAAAAATTACATTAGTTACACAAAAAACAAGTGTTGTAAAAATTGTAGAAAACTTTTTTTAAACAAAATGTTTAAATTTAAAAGTCATATAAATCTTAATTAATTTCAGAAAAGATAAATAAAGTTCAAAGGAAATGCGAGTATTGCTACTAATTTTTAATAAATAGAATTAAAATATTATACGTTAAAATCAAGAAATTACTCCAAAACTAATATAATATTAAGACTTAATATGTACTCTTGATAAATTTGCATAAATAAATTTTTTAAATTATGAAAATTTACTATTTTAATTGAGTATCTTAAAAAATGTACAAGAAAATTAATTTTAAAGTGAAATCTCAAAAACTATAGAAATTAGCAAAAATATCTAATTTATTCGAAACCAAATTTTTATTACAATTAATATAATTACATATACTATTCCTAATCATTGAATTATGTAAGTTACTCTGCCAGAAAGTTACCCTATTCACAAGAAATTTCCTATATTATCAAAAACATTGCTAGAAATTTTACTATCGCTTATTTTTAATTTGATATCTAAATACTTAATTTCAATTTTATTATCATTAATTTGAATGACATTTAAATAAGATGGATAAAAAATACATTAGGTTTATATTCTACAATATATATATATATGACTATATATCCATGACTAGATCATCCATATCTTTTTAATTAATACTGATCTTAAATATCATAGCTATGTATAGAGTAAATTTCTTTGTTTTTAATATACTTAAAAATTTCAGAACTATTAATAATTATAGAAGTGCCATTAAAATTATCTATAGTTTTCTATTAAAAGAGTTTGAAATAATTAGCCCAATACACACACGCGCGCGCGCTTTTATATATATATATATATATATATATATATATATATATAAGATAATGAATTATATTAATTATAATAGATTATGCAAAAGAAATAAGAAAATAAGAGGTAAAATACTCCAATTACAAAAAATAAAAGCAATATTTTCGATTAAAAATATTAGACAAAAATTTAAAATAAAAATATACTCAAATCGAAGTTTGTAAAAATATTGAATTCCATTTAATATCGATGTAAAAACCCCAATGAAAAAAAGATAAAAATGTCATGTATCATATGACATATAGGTATGCGAGTAATAAAAATGGATACATTTTCTATATTATTATATTCTCTCTTATCATATTCTCTTTGTCAAATGAATTAAAAAGATTTTGAAAATCATAACTATAGATTGATTGAATATGGGTATTGCATATGGAATTAAATACTTATTTACAAAATAATCGTTTCTTCAAATTTTTCTAAAATATTTTGCGAAGTTTTACCACATTTAGTGATGTGTGTATTATAACCATTTGTTATGCTTTTGAATTTAATAGGGTTTCATAAGATTTTGGTGTCAAAAACACATGTAAAAATTTATCGTTATTCAGGTGTATTCGAAGTCTTATAAAATGCGGCTATCCTGTTAGAAATTTCTATATTTTCACATTTTGAAACTACAAAAGCATCATTGTTTTCAAAATATTATTATAGTATTTTATTGTAAAAAATTTACAGATTATAGTAAAGTTCTCAGGAACTTTATCTGCATAAACTATAATAAAAATTTGATTGTAGGTTTTCTATTGATGTCCTAATACTTTAAAATTTATTTAATTTTCAGATTTATAATTAACATTTATCAGATCGTTAAGGACTTAGTACTTAAATTCCAAAAAGGCCCCAATTAGCATACTGCATTTGACAGCTGATTTCCGTATAAAATTATCCAAATCATGAATAATTTCATTTCAAACAACAAAACTTTAGTTAGTTATTACCATCCTGTAACCGATGTCTTTCATCATATTAAGATCTCGCATTTTTTTTTATCTCTAACTATACCTAAATTACCTGTAACTGCGTGGCCGCGGTATCCATTTATGAAATCAGCGTACCAATTCATTTTCCAATAAACAACATATTTATAATTAAAAATCATTCTGTCTAACTTTTTGTCTCTTTTTAAAGCTCTTTCTATAATTTTGTTTTTAACTGGAAATAAATACATGTGTTTTTTTTCAGTATACTTCTCTAGCAATACAAATTTCCCTTTTTTTAACCCTAATATGAAATATTTTAAACTTTTTAAAACTGATGTTAGTTTTAAAATCAGTTGCTAACTATAAAATGTTATTCTTGATGGTATATGTATCTTTATATTTCCTTTTTTTTACGTTTACCTCCAGTATTTCTCACATTTTTATTTTGACATTTGCGTGTTCAGTATAAAAAGACTCCAAATCATCTTTCTGTTTCATCACCTAAAGATTATTTCTATCAAAATAAATTATATTTAGACCACACACACACACACACACAGTGGTGATAAAGATTGGACGTTTGGAAATTTATGTTTTAACTTTTATGTGAGAAATCTTTTACAAAATTCAAGTTAATATACATCATTTAAAGAAAATTTAATACTAGAACTTAATACTAAAATCAAATTAAAAATGCAATGAAAGAAAGTTATACAGTTTTCAACTAAAAATCAACACGATTTAAAGTGGTTTATGATAGTTAACTTTCTTGGCCAATCACTTTCATTCTAGTTTAGTTACCAATTAAATGTAACTAGAAACCAATCACTCAGAAAAGATAACATTTTCTTGATAACAATTCATATTATTGCTTTGTTCTATAAAACCAGGAGACTGTTTCGTTTAATAAAATTACAAATAGTATTATTGTAAATTTTTAACTTGTTTTAATGTTACAATAGAGATCAAAGTTTATTGTGTTTCGAAAAGTGGTCTTCTGAAATTGCAAGACAGATTAGTGTTAGT
The DNA here is from genome assembly GCA_019974015.1 of Nephila pilipes. NCBI lineage: Eukaryota > Metazoa > Arthropoda > Arachnida > Araneae > Nephilidae > Nephila > Nephila pilipes. Next base: position 74,838 of record BMAW01054540.1, read on the forward strand.
GACTATATCAATGAGTCGAAAGTTTTATTCATGATATCGGACAAAATTAAATAAACAAATAAATAAAGCAGAAGAAAATGCAAAAGTTGCACCACCTTTGAGACAGAATAATAGAAAACTATAAGTCAAGATAGAAATATTAATTGATTAAATGTAAATGCTCTTTAAAATGATATACGACTTTGCACTTTGTGAAGTGTACTTTCAATACAAAGTTAAAAACAAAAATTTCCAATGTCGACAATTTTATTGCTACCATACACACACACACAAACACCAACACAAACAAAGGTCATTGAAAGTCTCATGACACATATATGGTTATAAATTAAATCATATTTTTAGTTGAGTCTAACTCTCAAAGATCACTGTTAATTGACAGCTGTCGGATCGTTAGTTTGTGAATTATAAGCTTTTGGCTGACAACGTTTTGTGAAAAATGGATAAAAGAATTTCGCGTGTTGATAAAATATTGCTTTTGAAGGAAAAATACAGTTGGAAAACACTTGGCTTGATGCCGAGTTTCGGACACTCAGGAAAATCAACCATCAAGGATTGGTATGCTAAGTTTAAGTGGTGAAATGAGCACCAAGACGGTGAACGAGTGGACAAAACATGAAAAATCCACAAAATGATTTTGAATGACCGTAAATTGAAATTGAATGAAATAGCAAGACACTCTAAAGATATGAACTGAACGTGTACATCATATCATTGACGAATATTTGGGTATGAAAAGCTCTGTGCAAAGTGGTGCCGCGCGAGCTTACTTTTGACCAAAACAACGACGAGTTGATGATGGGAGCAGTGTTTGAAAATGATCAAGCGTAATAAACCCAAGTTTTGCGTCGATATGTGACAATGGATGAAACATGGCTCCATAATTTCACTCCGAAGTCGACAGTCATCAAGTGGATTGCACACGATGTACCCGCTCCAAAGCGTGGGAAAGCAACAGTCGGCTGGCAAGGTTATGGCGTCTCATGGAATAATTTTCGTTGACTAAATTGAAAAAAGAAGGACAATCAACAGCGACTACTACATAGCGTTATTGGACCGTTTGAAGGACGAAATCGCCGAAAAACGGTCGCATTTGAAGAAAAAGAAAGTGCTGCTTCACCAAGACAATGCACCGTGTCACAAGTCGGTGAAAACGATGGCAAAAATCCATGAATTGGGCTTCGAATTGCTTCCTCACCCACCGTATTCTCCAGATCTGGCCCCCAGCGACTATTTCCTGTTCTCATATCTCAAAAGAATGCTCGCTGGGAAGAAATTTTCGTCGAATGAAGAGGTGATCGCCGAAACTGAGGCCTATTTTGAAGCAAAGGACAAATCGTACTACAAAAGTGGTATCGAAAAGTTGGAGAGTCGCTATAATCAGTGTATCATCCTTGAAGGGAATTATGTTGTATAAAAAAGACTAATTTTGCCAAAAAAATGTGTTTTACTATGGTAGGCCGGGGATTTTTCAATTGACCTTTTATATATATATATATATATATATATGTAGAATTTTTTCATAGGTAATTAATGGATGAATCAGATCGAATAAAATCATCGAGACTGTTGCCTATCCCCATTCTTTTGAAATTTTACTGAGAATTCTAGTAATATGTATTGCTGAGTTCATATGAATTTGAATAAAATCATTTTTACTGTAAACAATAGCCAAAATTAGTGTTATTACTCAATTCTTTCGTCCTACAAATTTTTAATGTTTTAAATTAAGGATTATAAAGCGCTTTCTACTTCTTGAAAAAGTAGCAAAAGTTATTTAAGTATTTATCATTGTAGTTTTTTTAAATACTAGAAATTAAATAGTTGATAGACTTTGATCATCTATTTCCTTTTCATTGTATTTAATTTTTTGATAACAATTTCTGAGAAAGTTGAAGGCTTAACCTCTTGAAATATAAGTTAATTTTGAGACAACACGGTTAAATTATATACATTTTTGTTCAAAAAATCTCTGCTGTTAGTTCATAATTAATGAAAGATTATTTTCTTGGGCGTAGTAGAAATGTAGATTTTATGGAATTCGAGTGATGCGAAATTAAAAAAAAAGACCTTGCCTTAAATAGGGATCAGATGTTAAGAATGTGAGATGATTTTGTAAATTAATAATTTTCGATTATTTTTTGTAGCATAACTTTGCAGGAAAAATGTTAATTTAATACACATGTACAAGCGGGAAGAGAGTTTGAAAGTTTGTTTTTCGGGTTTGTAGGAAATTATGCGTAACAAAAAATTCTAAAATAAGAGACTTGAGAGGATTTTTAATGTCGATATTTATTTAATTTATTTCGAAATTCTGAATAACATCTCGAATGTAATTACCGTTCTGTTTCTTAGTTAGAAGTCATCACTTTCCCCGTTTCCTGAGTTTGAAATATTTTTGTGTATAAAAACAAGGAAAATGTAATGACGAAATGTGTTTGTATGAATCGAACATTTCTTTAACAAGTTGTCATAAAATAAACAACAGCACCTAATTAAAACAAATAATACATGAATTCATATTCGATGTACAAGTGTAACATAATAAATAAAAGTTACAAAGTAATTATCAGCGTCAATTTTCAAAATCATCCCGATCGGAATCAATATATAGATTCAAGAATTCTTGCAAGAGGGCTATTATTAAAATTAACACTCTTTGAAAGTTGCCCGATATATGAATCCATGTAATAAGACAAACATTGAGACACAAGTAGCTTTTAACAATTTAGTAACAACTTAATCAGTATTCTTAAATGTTGTCCTTTCTTTCATAACATATAGTTCTAAATATGTTTTATGTCCAATTTTTGTCACATTTAGCATTATGTGATAAAAATAATATAATTATCAAAACTTATTTGTAACGTTCTAGAAAATTCTTTAAATTTTACTAATTAACTGACAGACATTTATCTACAAAAGTATTTACTTTATGAGAATAAGCGTTTTTTTAGAATTCATATTCGATTAAGGTTCATATCCAGGAATTATTCAACTTAAATGAGACTAGATACATACATTATTAACTTGACTAAGTTTAGTCAAACAACATATTGAAAAGGGTTAAAATATTTCATTACCTCTCCTTTTTTTGAAAAATAAATGCGGTATGATTTGAGTTTTATCTTTGAAATGAAACTGTATTTTATGCTTATTTTGTGAAAAGTTTTGATTGACAGATTTTATCGCAGTTTTAAAGTGATGTTTATATTATTCTGCAATAAGTTTAAATATGAATTAAGTACCATAGTATATATTTTTAAAGATATAATTCTGTTTTTTTATGTTCTTAAGTTTTTATGTGATCTTTGCTTCTGTAGATTTTAGAGAATGCATTTTATTCCATTTCAGACGGATTCGAAACAAATGATGTGTCTTTGAAATGGATAGATGGTAATGCCATTCAAGCGAATTCTAAATTGCATATGTCGAATTTTATTTTGGAAGATTATGTCAACGGATATTGTGATAAGCCGACTAAACGTAAGTATAAAAAAATGCACTAATGTTTATTAAGTTTTTAAAAAATGTTTAAGTAGTTTTGTTTCAAGATATTAAAATTTTCGCTCCTTTTTAAAAATGATTTGACGATTAATTATTACTTTTAAAGTGCAAAACTAAATAACATTCAAACGAATGAGAAAATTCTTCCCCTCAGATTCTGTTTCGTCCCTTCCTTGAAGAGATACCTAGACAAACTTAATTGTTTTTTCCATGCTGTTGAAGATCAAGTAACTCGTCTATTCTCTTCACCCTGATAGAACTATTTCTTATTTTCTCCCTCTCACACTCATTCTTAGATGATTCATTATTTTTCACTATAATGTGCTTTTATTCTTGAGCTTTCATACGTAATTACTGTTATAGTTTTATTATTAGGCATTCTTATATACTACAAGTTTGATGGAGCATCGGCCAAAAAATTTTATTCAGTAAAAGCTCAGATGTGAGTCATAAAATTAAGTTTTCTCAGATTACCAAAATTCACAGATTGATTAATAAAATGACAGAAGGAAGAAATAAAAATGATGAGTCTATTTTTAAATTATGGAGGTGAATAACAGTAATGTCTTAAGGCATAACTTAGACAGAACTGTATTAGTAAATTATTATTTACTCAAAGCTTTTTTTTTTTTTTTATCTAATTCTCCCTTTTAGATCGAAATACTAATATTTCCCAATCGGAAAAAAAAGTGGCCGATAGTAAAATATAGCCTATATAAATCTGTAAATATTTTAGGAAAAAATTATACTTAGATGAAGCCCAATTAGGAATGTAATTTTGAAAGAGATTTGATATACTTAGTTATTTTAAGATGAAGAATCTAATCAATTGAAAAATGATTCTTATCGCCATAGGAGAAAAAATAACCAACAGTAGTATAAAATGGGCAATATATTTTTCACAAGTATCTCAACTTTGGCTTTACTTCGGAAATATATGTCACGACATATTTCAAAATAAGTAATCAGCTTTTTTTTCCTTATGAAATTTATGTTGTTAGAATTGCGTCTGAGCCATGGTTATTGTTTAATGTGCTGATCATACAATTGTTTGGGCGTAGAATTTTTCCTTATAATTTCTGCATTCTCATAATAATAGACTTCTATGAATTAATTAATAAGTTTTCGATTTTGTTATAAATGAATTAATGAAAATTCATTTATAAAAGTCTCCTTACAGACACATTTGCATATTTTAAATTAAATGGATTTAAATATAATAATCATGAATGATTGGTATAAAATATCTACCCCGGTATTTTACTATCAAAATTTACTTTTAGAAAAAAGAAAATTGCACCCTTATTTCTTTTTTATTTTTCTAGGGCGGTTGACTGAGAAGGAGCACAATTTATCTTTTGCTCTTCATATTGCTCCTTGAGTCTTTAGACATGCACCTGAGTTTGAGTACTGCGTTGCGATTTTTGAAACTTAGTTGATATCAATATCATATGGCTCAATTATTTTAGAAATTGATTAGGTTTCAGCGGATATATTTTACAATGTACTTTTTCTAGAACTTTTAATACAGTTTATCTGTAATCTCTTCAAGCATAATGCTTTAATTTGGGTACATTGAGAAATAATTCATGCACTGTTTAAGACTCACATTCAAAGATTCATTAAAGAGTTATCTTTTAGTAATAAAATTTCTTATGCAAGTTCCTTGCTAACCAATTATAGGAAAATAAATAAATAAATACAGGTCAAAGAATGAATTGATGAAGTTCCAGGGCATTACAACTGAATATTCAAATATTGTATAAAAGAAGAAAAATTTCATTTCTAGGGCATTGCTTTCATTAGATATTGATTCTTTTGCTAACTTTGACTGCCCCAATGCCCCGTATGCTGGTTTTCACATAACGTGCACACTTATCCCTTTTGAAGAAAGGTTGTGCAATTAGGATAAATGAAACAGGATGGTCAAATTGAAGGATTTCTCGTAATTTGGGAAGGAGCGATGTCGCCATTCAATATTGTTATTTGGAATGATCAAACAAATGCTGAATACAGCGTCAAGAAGGAAACAGTCATATTTAAGAGATGATAAGATGTGAAAACACAGCTATCATCAGAGCTGCTTTAACAGCTCCTGATTCGTTATTATCCGTGATTCAATGTGTCACCGGGACATCAATGACCTTAAGGATAATTGATAGGCAACTCGGAGAATGGGGTCTAATTTCCCGCATGTCCATTGCGCCTACTACTTCTTACCGTTTCCAAGATTTCGCCAATCTAACTTAGTATTTGGAGAGAGAAGTTAGATAAGAGTTTGAATAAAGACAAAAGAAAGCTAACACCTTATTGATTGGTTTCCGATACGTTACTATATCTCTTGAATTAACTATCAATTCCTCTGAAATTTTGTAACTTGGTTTTTATATGTATTTACTTGGCATCTACCAACTATCGACTCATCTGAATTAGTCTTTGCGGCAATTATGAATTGCTTTCTCAAAATAATTCAGTATATCATCTCCGACAGTTTTTCCCTAATTTGTAGGAACTAAGGATCAGATTTGAATGACATTTTAAAAGTAGGCTATTCAGAGCATTTTCTACTTAATTTTGAATAAAAAGAATATTTAAATCCACAATGAAAAAATATTCTTAGATGTTAATGTATTAATATCCATTAACACATCATAATTTAGTTCCCATTAAGAAATTAATAGGGATATTAATTTTATTCATCTGCGATGAGAAAGCAGAAGTTATTAAAGTTATTTTTTTGTTGATTGCAAAGACCAGAGTTGCTTCTGGAATAATCAGGTTACCTCAAGATGAAAACTCGTCAAAAATCGTTGTGTGCTAAATCTCGATTTATTACTAAAAATAATGTGATTCCATTCTCGCCGTATTTTGAACAGTTGTTTTTGTCTCAATGAAAAAGGAGCTTTCATACGCAATATAGTCATATGGACGCACACCATTGATCACCGAGCATAAGGGGTCTTCTGAGTTAAAGGTCTTTGTGTATGTAGTTATGTGTTCCGCTTATTAAGAAATTATTTCATATGTAGCAGTACGATCTTGAGCAAGCACTCTTTTTAATTTTTACTAAAAAGTGTTGTATGGCATTTTATTACCCTTTATCCAAAACAAAAATATTTAAAAGTTTGTCTATATTGTAAAAAAACCTATTTATTATCTTTGTTTTGGATACACTTGTGTATTGCTGAATGAGCTTTCCTTTAAATGCCATTATTAGAGTTTAAATGGTAGTTATCTTCATTATACATTTCGCACTATGAATGTTTTTTTCCGTTCAATTAATTTTTTTTTCTTTTAAAATGTGTAAGATGTAAGCCGAAATGTTATCTATTATGAATATTTTTCATGTCTCCGAATTTAATACCCATATTTATAAGGATTGTATCAGATGTATTAATTTGTGCTCCAGATCTTCTGGAATGATTCTAAGAGAATTCAGATCCACATATTTTGTACAAATTTTATTAAAATCACTAAATTTTCAATTATACTCGTATGTATAATTTCCACCCATGTTTTCTCAGCAAATGAAAAAAAAATTTGCGTTATTGACTAAAATTCTTTTAAGCTTTCTTATATATATATATATTCACATGTTTCAATTCTATATAGTTGATTATGTTTTTTAAAATCAGATTAGAGAGCAGAGGCAAATTTTGTGTCAAAATTTCTCATTTAGAAAAAGGGGAAATTTCCTGTCACGTACAGATTTCTCTCGAAGTAATCAATTGTATATTTTAATTAACTGAAATATATATTGTTAAAGCAGTATAATCAAGCCTTTTCTAATATTTTTCTTTTCAACTTAATTTCTACTCCCATTTTTCTTTACGAAGTTCAGTCCATTTGCAAAATGAAGGAATCGCTTGTACTAAAACTTGAAAAATGATCTTTTTAAAGGTTAAAAGGAAATGCTTTTAAGAGAACGAGTCATGCTTTACTGACCAAGAGACTTTATTAGATTCTTCGATGTGTGTAGATTTTATCAAGAAACTTTTAAACAGCTTTCATTCTTTCTTGGGGACTGAAGTTTGACGCAAGCTGGCTTCATTGGGTGTAGATTTTCCACTCAACTAAGTCAATGACTTTTTTTTCGTTGGAACATAAATTAAATAGCTTCGTGACGGGAAAAGATTTTATTGGGTATTTCCTTCCAAAACTTTTAAGCAAAATACTGCAGAATTAAACAAGAATTTTACAAATCTTTTCTTAGGTATTCAAATAATATTTCTATTGTTTTTCTTTTCTTTTTCTTTTTTGAGAGGAGTTGTTTATAAAGATATGTGGTTCCAGAAGCAATAGCAAATGGTAGGAATTATTAGTATATACTTTATATTGATTTTTGTGCCTCTTTATCTATAGCTTGCACATACAGTTTAATTTTAGTATTTGATTAAATTTGTTTTGTCTTAAAGTTAAATATTTAGTTGTAATGGGCATTTTTGTTTAATATATAAGTATAAGAACGCAAAATGACCCGGTGGTTTGGTTTTAAATAGAGGATTAAGGATTAATTTAAACTTCCTTCAGATATGTCTTAACAATATAAAATAAGTAACGAATTTTATAAATTATATTCTTTGTTTTTTTAACGAAGGGTTATTCAATCTCTAGAAAGTCGAAAGTCCTTACTTAACGTAAAGTAATCAAAATTCAACGGACTGTGGTTCAAAATTACGAAATCTTTGTTTCGCTGTGTAGCTCTCTAACGATGTGAATCGAACAAAATTTAATCTTTAATTAAAACCTTCATCTTGTATATTAAAGAATCTTAATCTTCTAAGAGTAACTTTCGAAAGCGAGCCTCAATGCTTTTCAAAATAAAGTATACTAATTCTTGGTGAAAACGTATGATATATATATATATATATATATATATATATATATTGTTTTTTGCAACTGTTTCAATATCAGACAAACAAAACTTTCTTTAAAAACAGAGCAGAGCTTCAGTTTTCAGTCCAAAATAGGATAAGTGATATCTTTTTTTATTTGTTACGTTTTTTTTAATAAGGCTAAATTATATTGATAAAATAAGGTTTTATAAATCTACATTAATTTTATGTTGATGTCTGTCATTGCTTATAACAAATTATAAACCTGTTACTTTCACTGTGGATAACTATAAACATACACGGTAAAGATCAACCAGTGTATTTTGGGGAATAAACAAACTTTTTTCAGGAAACTAAGAATGTATCATATGATTATATCATATTATGCTTATGTATCATATTATTATTTTGCTTACATATTGATGTAATATTCAAAACAAGAAATAAAACTCTAAGCAGATAAAAAGTAATTCTCTTATATTCAAAATGACGTCTGTTTTCGTGTAATGACTTTAAAGATGGACATAAAACTCATTTAATCTGTTATTATTGGAGCTACAACGCCAATAAAGTTTCGAGATATTCGGGAGACAATTGTTTACTACCCCTTTAGTTCTGAAACAAAATTACGAACAGAAATGTACACACACACACACACTATATATGTATGTAGACACCATACACTGATGAATTTGTTTTGCAAGAAAAAAATAATTCGAGGAGATTGGTCCTTCAGTGATTCTGAGATGTGTATGTCAGCTGAGATATTATGAGATCTGTTTTGGGCAACAGAGTTCATTCCAATGCAATTAAGCGGATGTGTAAAGGGCACTATTTTATGTGAGCAATGGGTTCTCTACACATTTTCAATCAAGAAGGCATTGCTCAATTTACATTTGGAAATGATCGAGTTATGGTCGCATTTCCACAAGCTTGAACCGCCCGATCACCTAACCTGAGCCGAGACTTCTGGCTGGCCGGGTTACCAAACATGATTTCGAGGGCTCGACTCGAACAACAAAACTGAAACGCATAATGCAAGCTGAAATTCATAACATCCGGCTGATCTCTCGATGTCTTGTGGAACATGCTGTTTTGCGCATTCAGTTTGTGAGCGAAGCAGCACAGCACTATGTGATATTTCTTAAGCAGTCCCCGGTTTATTCAGACTTCCTTTTCTTGGTGTAATTTTCATCACTTTTGCTTTCTACGGTTTTTGGCCTAGAGACATTTAGTATTTTTCCTAATCCTTGTAGCACCACTTTTCCGTGGAGGATGGGCTTTGAGACGAGGAGCCATATTCCACTCCCGTTGTTTAATGCTTCTATGGATATTATAGACCCTCTGTAGGTTCACTTTTGAGTATCTTTTCTTTATTAGAAATATTCCCATTACTTCAGTAATAAGAAGAAATTATTCAGGTCCTTCTGTTCATTTTGTATTGCAATTGCAAATTTTTTTTGAACTCAAGAATATAGCAAATATAATGTGAATTGGTTTTTGATGACAAAAATAGTTAATGGTATTTTATTGATATGAAAATTAAGTATTTATTTACAAAAAAGTGTACTCTCTAATGATATTAATTTTAGGTGATGTAATGTATAGAAATCTGTTTCCTTTTAATTTTTCTGATAAGTTTAAATATACATTTGTGTTAGTAAATCTAAGTAGGTTTGCTAATTATTACTGTCTGGTCCATTTGTGGTATACTTTTAATTCGTTTATATTTTATCATCAAATTTAATATAAATTTCTTAAAGCGCTAAATTAAATAAGAATTAGAATTTTTCATAATGATTTTAATAGTAATATTTCTTACAATGATATTAAAGTACTCAACAAGATGCATTTTATCTATTGATTAAACAGATCTTTAAAATCACAGCTCTGCATAAATTATATTTCTTTTCTTTTTATTGTAATTAATAAACCTAAAGTATTTTTAGCATAATTTGTTTATAATGCTACTACTAATATTACTCTTGTTCTAAACTACTACTAAATCATCATCACCTCAGATTTCGTTCACGGTTGTCACAAGACAAAAACACATCGGGTTATAACAAATCCAACAATATTTATTCTTCTTACTACCCTTGTTAGCAAGCTCCTCTCGGAAATTCGGTCAGGTCCCGTCTGGGGATCGTGTACATCACTCTCTCCTTTACAAATGAACGCCCACCCTCTAGGAGCGATAGAATAGGAAGAGTTAACGAGTTTTAAGCCATCACGTACAATTGTCTCAATTGTGCGAGTTCAATTAACGCAAAATCGGATTAATAACTGATCCACATTTAAAACCATTAATTATCGTACACAAAATATCCAGTATTTTTAAATTCCTCAAATACTTAAAATGTAAATATCAATAATTACACACAAATCATTACCTTAGATTCCTCAAATGTCCCATATATCGAATATCAATAATCATGACAAATCATTTTACATCAATCACCTATATCTGTTTCACAACAAATTATCTTTCATTCTGCACAACCATATAAAGAAAATCTTTTTTTTTCTCTTAAGTAATAATTCTAATTTAAGCTTCAGCTAAAAACTTAGTTATCTATACAGTTCAAATATTATTTCTCTTTCACAACAAAATACAAAATTACCAAAACACTTTAAAACAAAATACTACTTCCAACATCTTTTGGCCGTAACACATACACCTTCTCTTTTTTTCTAAAAAATTACATAAACACATTCATATATTCATATCGAGATATCAACACAAAATTCATATTTCAAAATTGAACTCATACATATTTTCTTATCAAATCATAATTTCAAGCATCGTTACATAAAATTAAAAGTACTCATCTCAACAAATTACTATTTTCATACTTCAGCAAATCGAATATCTGTATCCTCATAAAGGTTAATTCATACAGTTGTAAATATTAATTTTTCTTCTTCCTCCCTTTTTTTTTTTTTAATTTTTTTACATATTTAAAATATTAATTCTCCTTTCGATATTCTCATTTTCATAGAATATGCTTAACTCTTATAGACTCAAAAAGGTTCACACATGAAACAAAGAAATTCTTTAACATAACACAATCATCAAAACACAAATCTAAGAATTCTTTCAAAAAGATCATTCCTAAATCATTACAAAATCACATTCTTATATCCTTACAAAAGCACATTCCTAAATAAATCCTTTCAAAATTATATTCCTAAATATTCACAAAATTATAATCCTAATCATTACAAAATATAACAAAACATTCCTAAATCATTGCAAAATCACATTCCTAAAATCCTTACGAAAGCACATTCCTAAATCAATCCTTACAAAATTGTATCCCTAAATCTTTACATTCCTAATTCAATATATTCCAAAATCCTTACAAAATTATATTCCTAATCATCACAAAATATAATAAAATATTCCTACATCATTACAAAATAAAAATTCGTCGAGCATATTACCTTAAAATATTAATTATTCTTCTCATCATAAAAGATCACATAAACATAAAAAACATTTGTTGGTACACTTAAGATTCTAACCGTTTAATCCATAAACACTCATTAAAAGCTAGCACATTCATTAGCTTTAAATTCTTACACAAAATATATAATTTCTGTTTCAAAATAATGAAATCAAAATAAAACCTCGTTGATATATTTAAAATTACTTATCCTTGTCAAAAACTAAATTAATAAAATACATCTTAAAAATAATATTCAATCAATAGTTTTTTTTTTTTTTTCGAAGATAATCAAATTAAAAGTTCCTTAAATATTCAGTCCTTAAAATATTCTAATGTTCCATGAGGAAAATAACTGTTAATTAATTCTTAATACAAAATAATTGTTTTCCTTTTTGTTCTAAAAAAGTTCTTTGCAAAATAACAGTTTATAGTCCCCTTGTTTGTCACAGCAAAAGCCCCTCTAAAAAGAAATAAAAAAAAAATTCTCTCACCCATTCGGAATCCAAAGGGATTGGGAAAACACATTCCCGAAGTGCACTGACCTGATTCCTCCTTGAAATTTTGTCTCTTCTTTATCAGTAAATGTCCATTGCTCGGTAACCTCTGGTTGAAGAAGTGGGGGCGGGAGTTTTCTCTCACTGTCGGCTTCGGGGATTAGGGTCTGTTTCCTGGCGTTTATACGGCCTTCAAAATTTCCCACACTTTGTAATGACCATCCCTCTTGGTCAACGAACTTGCGGTCCACTTCCTGCCCTTCTGCTCACTGTCTTTTTTTTTCCTTTCAGCTGCGTAACTTTGCAGGTGTCCCTGATCTCTTGTTACTAAAGGGGGAACGGAGACTCAGTCCTCAGTGAAGTACTGCTAGACACCCCCAGGGTCAAACGGTGCTTCCTTTCGCTTTTGAGAGGGGGACCCTCTCCTCTGGAGTTCGATATCTCCTTTCTTTATTTTTTGCTGAAAGTCCTGCCTGTACGAACTTTTTCTAAATGCGATGTTTGTCTCCAAAACATGTTTCTTGGTGACTCTTTCACGGGACGGGGAAATTTTTCGGGTTCCTTTATTGTTTTTCTTCCTTTGCGTTGAAATCGCTCCCTTCATTTTAAATCGTATCTTTTTTCTGCGGAGGAGAAACTGGCTAACCATTCGTTCTGTCCACCTAATTGTCTGTCGCAAAACTTTAGCTTTTCCCAACTGTATCGGATTTGGTATGGGGCCTGTTTTGAAGAACTCTGCTTCCTTCTTTCCATCAATGGGAATATTTTCTCCTGTATCATCCTTTAAAATTTTCTCATTGGCTTTCTGAGCTCTAGTTAATTGTTGTCCTTCTACATGTGTGAATGCTTCTTGACATCGTTGCTGTCTTCTTTTTCCGTTCTCTTTATTTCCTTTCTGTATTTTCCGTTGCACTTCTTTATCATTCGGTAGCATCGCTGGTGCTAATAACGCTTCTTCTTTTCCTCTGTTAACGATATTTTGTTCCCGTATGGCTTGCGTTAACTTTTCATTATGTTCCTGGATTCTAGATAATTTTTGTTCTTTATTCTTCGGTTCAGAATCAAACTTTTCCTGTTGAGACTGAAGTCGTCTTCCATCAACAAGCACTTTTTCTTCAATACTGGTATCCTGTAACCCTATAGCTTCGGGTAATTTTTCATTCTCCTTCTGAATTTCGGTAAACTTCTCGTCCCTTTCTTTCAATTCAGATTCAAACTGAGGCTGAAATCGTTTTTCATAGTACTCTTGGATTTTTCTTTGTTTTCTTCTATTGTTTTCAATTATTAATTTTTCTAATCTTAATTTTTCTAGTTCAAATTGCATCTCCTTATCTCTGTCTAACCTTTGTTCTTTTTCAATCCTCTCCCTTTCTAACCTTTGTTCTTTTTCAATCCTCTCCCTTTCTAACCTTTGTTCTTTTTCGATCCTATCTTCAATTATTCTTTCGAGACATCCTCTCGCGAAAACTTCTTCATAGAATTCACTTTTTATGATGATGTCCCTTATTGCCACATAGGTAGCATCCGAAGGGACAATTTCGTCAAATTCAAGCGCAAGCTCGATTAAGTCACTTTTACGTCCTTTTGAGAGGTACGACATTTTAACAATATTTCAATACTCTTCAAAATAAATCACTTCTTAGCACATTTTCTTTCACAGTTCCGTTAGGTTAGAGTCCTACAACGTACTTTTTTTTCTTACAGTTCTCTCAGAGAAATGTCAGTCTGACCGTGGGCTTTAACATACATCCCGCTTCTGACTGTTATAATACTACACTAATAACTAACTATCTACTAAAACTAACTACTACTAATCATCATCACCTCAGATTTCAGTTCACGGTTGTCCTTAGACAAAAAACACATCGGGTTGTATAACAACAACAATATTTATTCTTCTTACTACCGCTTGTTTACAACAGCTCCTCTCGGAGATTCGGTCAGGTCCCGTCTGAGGGGATCGTGTGACATCACACTCTCTCCCTTTACAAATGAACGCCCTCTAGAGGCAGGCTCTAAGTAGGAAAGTTAACAAATTGTAGTTTTAATAAAATTATTCGTAGTTGCTTGCTAAATAGTTTGTAATAATTAATCCTTTTTTTTCTTCTTTTTTTTTGTAAAATAAACCTCAAAATCATTTTTGACAATTCTAAATTTAATCAGCTCTTTATGAAATTTAGGCATTAGAATACACAGAAATATTTAATATTATTAATTTGAAAGCCAGTTTTTTTTTTTTTTTTTGGAGTGCATTATTCCTATGAATAATTTCTCTGTCACAATATTTACTTACAGTAAAAGCATTACTTCTTTCAAGATAATTATGAATAATTTTATTGTTGCAATTTTTACAAATAATTGCATAATTATTTGGAGCTCCGTCCACATGTCCTATTACAAAATCTTTTGAAGTTCCGTAACGGATTTTTTTTTATTTCATCAGTTTTTGTGCTTTCATTGGTTTTGAAATCAATGTTATAATTTTTGTATTAATATTCTTCTTATACTTTTTAAAAGCATTTAAAGATAGGTTATAAATTATAGTCAATTGAATTATAAAGATATAAGAATCATAATTAGGTTTCTTTTTAATATATTAGTTGTTATTTGAGATCATAAGTTTAAAAACAGTACATTTCTTCATCACATCTCTTAAAATATTGTCTTTAATAACTTTTAAGTCATCAGAGTAATTTTATGTTCATATTCTTCATCAATAAATGCTCATAATCTTTGTATTTAAATTTAATATTATCCTGCATATTTTTAATATTACCAACATTTAAGAAAATGGAGCCCTTTCTCATTATACTTAAAATCTTTCTTTTAAATTGTTGTGTTTTTCATGGGAAGAAGTTTTATATGTTTAAGAAATGTCATTAAATTTAATATAGTTAAATGATTGATTTAAATAACTAATTAATCAATATTCATTTGTATGAAGTACATAATAATTTTCTTTGATATTATATTTAATGAAATATCCTATTTAAAATGCATCCATTGGCATTCTCTTTTATTTTCTTTAAAATCTTTAAGAGTACTAATTTCCTTTTTTTTTTAAACCGAACATGAAGTATTTAATATTGTAGTTATTTTCAAAGTTACAATTTAATCCACTAATATTTTTCTAAATATCCTCTAAATCAAGGCATTTTCTTTAACTCTTTCGTTCTTTTATTTTTCTATTTTTTAAAAACTTTATTATGTTAATTATATTTACAGTTACTATAATTATAGTAAAAATAAACTTTATTGTTCATTCTTCTTTTGTTTAAGAATTTGCAGAAAATTTTTATTACACTATATATATATATATATATATATATATATATATATATATATATAT
>BMAW01054540.1:90502-134205 GCA_019974015.1 Nephila pilipes
AGTTACGTACAAGAATTTGCAGTACCTTGATATGTTAATATATATATATATATATATATATATATATATATATATATATATATATATATATATATATATATATATATAAAAATATATGCTGAACTGTTTCTACAAAGATACATCGTGAATATGTATTCGTAGCTGTAAATGAATAAATAGGTTGCGAAGATTTGATTGAGGTAAAAAATATCGAGAATTTTTTCGAATGAAGAAAACATGATGACAAGGAGAGCAACAGAAATTTTAGTTTTGAATTCCAGTAGATTCATCTTTCCCTCCCCTATGCATTATCATAGCAACCAGGGTTTCAACAACGAACTCAAAATTGCTCTTTTAATATTTTTAAAGTGATGAATAAGAATATCTTATTTACATCACACTTCTACTATATTAGGCCGTTTCACCGCTTCACTGTTAACCAGGGACGCACTAATAATTCTTTTGATGGTGAATCTGAAAATGTCCACGGAGTGGGGATAGCTTCGCGTGATAGAGAAACATCTGTCAGAAAATTTGCATTCCAAGTTTTATTTTTAAAGAAGAATTATATGCTTTCGGAAGCTCGCTTGAGGGGTGTAAATGCTCGCAAACGTTGCTAGTTTTTTTTTACTATACTGCATATTAAGCAGCTACTTCACTTCCAAAATGGTGAGATATATTTAAAGGTGCCATTTATTTTTATTTTCAACCTTCAATGAAATAAAATTTAAGATAATAATTCTAAATGTTTTTAAATGGAATTTTGCCTGGTGAGGTTAATTTCATTAAGTGTGAGTCGTCTGAATAAAATTCAAATAATATGCAATGTGAATGAAGTGAAAAGTGTTATTTTTGTATACATATTTAAACCAAAATGTTTCCACCGAGTCTAATGATCCAGTTATTTACTTTTAAGATTCAATCTTCACTCGGATACAAGCATTTAATAGTAGAAAAAGGCCTGAATGAAAATTCTAACACTTATTTATAAAACACTTTTGATACATGCTTCATTAATACTAATCGTCATCTGATCATGTTCATAAATAAAGAACTTGTAACAGATACAAAACAAATAAATGAGGAATTATATGATGTTCCTCAATAAACCAATGTGTTTGGCGGCTTCCTACGTCATTTTTGACTGCGGAGCTGTAAGGGGATTTGAAGAAAAGGAGGGAACGATCTTTTCTCCACGCACTTCCTTCGCAGATTCCGGACCTGAGAAGGTCGAGTTTTAACCTTCAGTTGGGAATGTTAAGTTTTTAAAGTTATGATTGTTAAGTTCGAAATAAATGAATAGTTCTTTGCATCTCGTACTTTTTTGCCTCTCACAGTTTTTTGTCTATCGCACACCTTCCGATAGGAAATTATGGGGAATTGTCTGTTTTATCAAACTCCCTTTCCAGATATGTGTAACTTCTAGATAGTGGTGTTAATTCATTTTTCACTTTCAAAAATACACGCTGAAGCAACTATAATAATTAGAGTTTATTAGGAAAAGGAGATACGTGTTAAAATTTTCATTTTGAGAATAATCTTATTCCTTCTCAAATAGCTAACCTATATGTAAAGCTTTCAATGTATTTTTTAAAAACATTAATAAATTGAGTGGTTATCAACATGATTGTATTTTGAATTGATTAAGGATTTTTCTCTCTCAATTACATCACTTTTCTATTGTTTAACTGACTTATTCGAGTAAATCTGTTGTCCACGACGTAATCTGAAAATAAATTCTTATTCTTACCTGTAATCATACCAGTTATTTATACGTAAGCCATAAATAAATTCGTTTCGTTTTCAATTAAAGGTGGAAAATTCTTAAAATTAATGTATTTTTACTATAATAACGCAAAATTGACAAGAGTACTTTTCCTGTAATGTTCATATCAAGAGATTGTTGATGATTAAAAAACGCGCTAATTCTTCAAGTTTGCAAGGTAAACTAATTTCAGTTGCTTTCATTTGTGCTTAGCAACTAAAACAAGAATACAAACTAATAATTTTCTAATATTTGAAACAAGAATAACATGAAAATAATTATATATATATATATATATATATATATATGAGATATCCATTTTTATAATTAATTTTAAGTTTTAACTATCCCAATTTTATTTTATGAACTTAATCCAAGGAGCTCTACTAAGAGTTTCATTAAAAATCAGAGATATTGCGATAGAATTCTTGCTGTTGCCATTATCTTCGACTTAAATGTAACAGTGCTTATAAGTCTCATACAACCAAACCTTTGCAAAAAAGGGGGGAAATCAACAAGTTTTTTTAAAAGAAAATGTATAAAGAAGAGGATATTTGTTTTTTAATTTTTCCATTCACCCATTGTTCAATCTCTTTGATTTCATCCTGCATTTTAGCTTCTTCGTGTCTTGATTTTAATTCAGACAGTTTTTTCAATTGCTTGGGAAGAGACATCGTACGTTGTTATCTAATAACATGCAATTGAATACACATAGAATTGATAAAATGCAAATTGGCATGACTTACCACGTAAATACTTCTTATTCAAGATATAAAGTAGAAGTCTAATAAGTGTACAAAGTTTCCCAATAGTGAAATCATGGTTATTTATAGTTTGATATTTGCTTGTTTTAAAGCTTAGTCTTACAAAATGAAGTTTGGAAAATCAATTATATAAAGTTCGATTTTTTTCAATTCAAATATATTTGTGCTTTAACAACTTTCATTAAGCTTAATAGAGACAAATAAACTAATGTTTGAGAAAGTTAAACATTTTTTATAATTATTATCAGTTTGTTTCAGAATAATTTGAATTGTTTTTACCACGTACATTGCTAAAAGAAAAATACAATTATTTCATTTTTGTGTATTTTTAATTGTTTGTTATAAATCGTCAACAACTTACAATCTTGAAACAATTGTTACAGACACAATTTTATAAATCTTCTAAAAATAGTCATGTTAGATATTTTAAAGAAATATTAATTATTACTATTAACATATAGTAATTTAATATTATATAATTAATGTTACTTATATTTAACCTTTAATTGACCATTACCGCTGACACACGATTATTTTAATATTCAATACTTTTATAAAACAATGCACTGGAGTCAAAGTCATTAATATTATTTCCTTTTCATAATAATTGGTTTTAAGGCTACTTTTGGGATAGAATGTTCAACGGGTTCTAAAATTCAGGCCCATTACATATTTTAATTCAAATCTAGTTTGATTTCACTTTGTAGTTGCGTTTAAGGCACGCCTTTAAGGCATAGCCTGTAAAATTCAGAGTGTTTGTTTTTATATTAACCTTATAATAGAGCTATATAGTAACTAATTATGGTCATGGACTTCGTAATTTTGAACGATGGTTAGATGACAAGAATGATACGTATGATTGTAACTCACTCATTTAAATTCCACACCAAGCCTCGAGAAGATTTTAAAGTAAAAGAAAAGCAATCCTCATTATTCAATACATCAGGCCTTTGGTGGAATCGGGATCATATTCGAGTTGAGAAACATCACTCACGAAGCTCTTAACCGTGATTACTGAGCCACCGATTCTCGGGCAAGAAAGAGGAAGCAGAAAATGACACTATGTTACAACTGCTTGAACGTTAACGAATATTTCAATAATGATTTTATCTCAACAAAAAGTTAGTATTATTCAATTCATAATATGCTTCCATAAATTCACAAAATGCGTCAAATGAAATATTATTAAGCGAGAGAAAATTGTGCTCATTTTATTTTGTAAAGAAAACTCTCTTATTTGAAATATCTTATGTCTCTTTTCTTTTTCCAGATGGCCATGGATGTCTGTCAGTAAAATTACAAATGAAGAGACAGTACGGTTATTATCTGACTCAGATATTTGTTCCATTTGTTATACTGGTTGCTGTATCTTGGCTTTCCTTATGGTTGGATGCAAGAGCAGTTATTCTACGCTTATCACTCATTCTCGTCCTTCTTTTTATGATGATCATGATCAGTATAGAGGTGCAAAGCCTAATCCCTGCCGTATCTTATACCAAAGCTCTTGATATCTGGATTGCTGTGTGTATTTCATTGGTCTTCGGCACTTTATTACAGTTTATATTAGTCAATCAGCTGGCTCGAAGGGAAAGACGGGTGCGCATTTCAGAAAATCACGCTACTAAAAACGGTGGATGCAAAAGGAATGGAAAGCAGGTAGAGTGTATTCCCACGCTCGCTTCTCTAATACCCCATGTATTTCTTTTCATTTCCGAAAGGTTTTTTTTCATCTTAAGTATCTAACAGCAGAAGAAAAACAACTAATATCCTAATGCTCACATTTTTGGTTATTTGTGTCAAGAAGTGTACAATAGAACGGTATATTTTAGTGATCAGAAAGACAGGTATTATCCCAGATGTATACAGGGTGTTTTAAAACTTATGAGCAAATATTTCAGGAGTGGTGGAAAATATCTAAACAGGCAATTTCACTATAGAATGCATAGACGGATAAAATGCATAAATACATAGAGAGGAAGTATGGTGAACTTGTACTGTAATAGAGAGTATAAAGCGCAAGTTTTCTTGCACATCGTCATTTTTCCGTGGATTTCAGGAGGAATGGCGACGTAGTGTAATCAGGAAAGGGCTATGCCTCCTGAAATCCATGGTAGAAATGATGATGTGTAAGAAAACTCGCGTTTTATGCATTCCATTACACACAACGCCGTCAAGAAATTCACCCCTATCTCTCCATCTATGTATTGTGAGGCGAAAATTGTTTAGATGTTTTCCATCACCTACTAAATTTTTGCATGAGTTTCAAAACACGCTGTATTGTTTGCTTGTGGATTTGTCTTGTGAAGGTTTGGGAAATTATTTTCCAGTGAGGAAAAATACAATGACTTTTCAATTTCTTTTACCTGCCTTTTAAGTATCACAGCTTAAGAATATTAAATTTATTCAATTTTTCTCAATAGAAGCAATTTAATTTTCACTAGGAAATAAGTTACAATGTAACTTTAATAAAGTTTAGATTCGTAAAACGTTTAGGAATAGAAGACTCAAAAATCAACTGAATGTGAATAGGTATTAGTGATACTATTCAGTATTCAAAATTTTAAATAGATACAGGGTTAGTACACAAATGAATGGTTGGATTTTAAAAATTTATATTTTCGAAACTTTGACCTATATTACAATAAATGATATATGAAATTAAAGGAAGATATTCCAATTTTTTCCCGCCTTCGATTAATGGATGCAGACACTTTCATACAATGCTGTGATTGAAATCCAAAAATGGCAACGATGAAGACAGAGAAGAGTTTTTTCTTATTAGAACATGCAAGGGTTTTATAAGTTATTTCTGCTCAGCGTGCGTTTTGAAATCGCTATGGAAAGGAAGCACCAAGTCGCAATAACATTTTGCAGTGGTATCAGCTATTTAAAGACACAGGTTGTTTGTGCAAAAATAAAAGCAATGGCCTCCCACATGTCTCTGAAGAAGCGATGGAGAGGGTGAGGCATATTTTTGTTCGAAGTTCGCGAAAGTCTATGACTGCTGCCACCCGTAAACTTGGAATTACCCAGAAAACTGAATGAAAATTTTTACCAAAAAAAAAAAAAAAAAAAAAAAAAAAAAAAAAAAAAAAATCCAGCCGTATCACTTACAATTGGCGCAACATTCAACAGCGAACGACAAAATTCATCGATTTGACTTTCGTGTTCGCACGTAAAAGCAATTGGAAAGTGAAGATTTCGCAAATAAACTGCTTTTCTCTGATGAAGCAGCTTTCCATTTATCAGGAAATGTCAATTGTCATAATATTAAAGAGTTTAGAGAAGTGAAACTTCCCATGAAACGGTGCAGTTGCAAAGAGATTCCCCGAAATTGAATGTTTCTTGTGCTATGTCACAAACAAAAGTTATGGATCTTTTTTTTTTCTTTTCTGAAAAAAACTAACTGGTAGCAATTACTTGAACATGCTACATATTTGATTATTTCTACAAATGCGTGAGGTTTCAAATGGATGGAGCCCGAGCCCATTGGTTTTTGCATGTACGAGGAACTTCCACACTGATGAATGGGGCTTGCAGGTGACATTGGTTTAACCTTAATCACATAACCGCCTATAATCCTGGATCTTACGCCATGTGATTTATTTTTATGCTATTACATCAAAGACAATGCTTATTCACAACAGATGCCAGAAACACTGAATGATCTAAAGAATGCATTTGTGTAGAATTAGGAACCATTGACAGTATGATACTACAAAATGTGTGAAATGAACTTGATTACAGATTAGATGTTTGTCATGTAATAAAAGGGTCACATATCAAACATTTGTAACTGAAAATAAAACTTGGTATATTTTTCCTTAATTTTGTGTTTCACTAACATATATGCTTAATAGTTTCGAAATATAGATATTTAAAATTTAGTCATTCATTTGTGTTTTATACATTTATTGAATATTTTCTCAAATTTTTTTCGGAAGAAAATTTCAATTTATTTTTATATTCTTCAATATTTTGAGTTGGTAATTAGAAATATTTTTCATTGAAATGAAGTTAAATGAATGTATTGCTAGTAAAATGTTTGTTACGTTTATTGTTTTAAATGTTTGTTAAAAATAAATCTCGAGATAATTTATTTTTCACAACTAAATTTCACCAGTTTCTCGTTGAAAAATAGATTTGAAATGAGATACTGACTGATTCTCTCAAAGTATTTTTTAAAATTATTTTTAAACATCGAATAACTTTATTCATCATTTAAATATTTTTTGAAAAATTGTTTGAGCTTTTAACGTGAAATAAGATGGAAAGAATTATTAATGCCTATAAATTTGTTAAATGCATGCTGCTATGGATTTTAAAAATGAAGAACACACGGAAATAATGTAATGAAATTCAACCGATAGACTTACATAAAAACAATTTTATTTTGCTTTATGTAGTTGAGTTAATTTCTTTCAAAGTAAAAAAATAAATAAATCCTCATCTCATAATTTAGGCAATAAATTGTTATTAATTCATATCATATACATAAGACTAGTAATTGTTAAGATACAACTTAACTTTATTCTGTCGCTAAAATATTTTTGTAAGAATAGCTTTAATTTTAAAACTTATATAAAGAACTTAACACATTAAATAATAAATAAATCTAAATTGGGATTGTTATTTTTTTTTTACAAATCATATCTATCCACTCTTATATATATATATATATATATATATATATACTTTTAAAAAATGTAAACGAAAGAAGAATTATATACAATTATAATGCTCCGATAAATAATTAGGTATTTACCAAGAACCTGTTCTTTTCAGACTTACAAGGTGAAGAACATTCTTGAAAAGTGCGCCCATCATCATATCCCTTTATCCAAAAGAATCGACTTCGTGTGCCGAGTACTTTTTCCAGTAGCATTTGTGATATTCAATTGCATCTTTTGGTTTACTTACATCAAAGGAAGAGATAGCCGACATATTATCAAATGAACTAGTGACGAAATGAGAAGCTAGCTGCTAATTTTATTCTGCTTTCTTTTTGTACATTCAAACATATGCCTATGTGAAAGAATATTTTATTAAAGCAATAAAATTTGCAATTTTTTTTTGAAATAAATTTTAAAACATTTACTTAAGCGTCCTAGTCATGTTTTTTAGCAGTTATATTAAACATGAAAGTTACCAAATGATTGATTTTGCCTCATGCTCCGAATCAATTTCTCTCATAACTCTCTGGATTAAGCTCTTTAAAATACCAAATTATGAAAAAAAATATAAAATTCTCTTTTATATGAATAATCAGCGTTGATTCAACTGTATTGGGTATTATTGTATATGAATATATATGAGTAGTACCAAAAAGATTTTTTTCTGTGTCCCTGTGGAGATTTCGTAAATTTTATGAAAGCAAACTACAATTATTAAAATAAAAGATTTTATTTTATGTCATTACTATTCGGATATGATTACATTAGTACTATCTGGAAACAATTAGAACAAGAGAGTAAAGACTGCGTTTGTTCTTCTATTCTTAAAAGCATTCAATGAAAATACTTTAAGCAATAAATTCATTATTAATGAGAAGGAAAGAAATCATTTCTGTCAAATTATCACTTACAAAGTTAAAAAATCAATTTCAGCTATTCTTCAATTTAAATAACAGTTTTTTCTTTATTTTAAAAGAGTTCAATAAGGTTTTATATTCAAAATAATTAATTTTTAATACTGTTCCATTTCAACATAACAGGGAAAATGAAAATTGAGAATGCATTGAATATATTTCAATGATATTAAAATATACACTCCGGACATTTTTTTCAGTTATTTTTCGAGAACTTTAATAGCCTTAAAATGATTAAGAAATTCACACATGGTAAAGAATTCTTTGATAACTTTTCTTTCAACCAATATAAAATACTACGTGATTTATCCTCAACATAAATTTAGAAGTGCATAAATATATTAAATACATTATTGAATCATTAATTTTTTTTTTATTAAGACCAATTTATCTTTGGTATCACTCATGAAACTATATTGACGCTTAGGAACCTGGCACGATCCCGAAAATGCCATAATTAAAGAGCGCTTACTGTATAATGAGAAACTCGATGTCACAAAAGGTCACGGTACTTCCACCAGTTTAAAATTATTCCAGGACTGTAAAACGCCTCTCCAGTGAAACTGAGCTCATTGTGAGTATGCACTTCAATTTTAGATGATATATCAGTGAACTGAAAAAATGTTGAATTGGCCAATCAAAAAATCGTTTGACATTTAGGTGGGGTAATGAGCGATCAGACAATGCTTTGTGAACAATGGCAAATTTCGCGAAGGTAGCAGTCAGCATAGGGCAGAAACAAAATGGGGAAACAGAGGGACTATTTGAGTGTTTTTAATGCCCCTCTATACGTGGGTGGTATAAAACTTTTCCGACCTTAACTGGAAAATGGCATTACTGGTCAATAAAAGCTAGGGAATGTGGCTGCGTACTTTTTGACAGGTACTCACCAAAATTTAAACCATTTTGGAAGCGTAGTTGTTGTATGACAATCGTTTGAGCTAGTCGATGTTAGAGTTTTTGTGAAAATGGGGAAAAAATCGAGGATCGATCTGTCTTCAAATATTTGTTTTTGATAGGCAATACTCCTACACAAATCCAAGATGAGTTGGATTCTGTGTACGGAGATTCTGAACCATCATTTACCATCGTGAAATTTTGATCAGTTGAATTTAAATGTGGCCTTACCAGCTTGGGAGACGATGAATGTTTGGGATGTCTAAAAACTGCAACCACTGAAGATAACATCGCTAAAGTTCACCAAAGGGCTCTAGATGACCATTGATTTAAAGAGAGAGAGATAACACAGGCTATGAATATGTTTAAAGAAACAAATTGAATCACATATAGGATCAAGATATTTGTCACATATTGAATGAAGATTTATGTCTGAGAAAGTTGTCCGCGCGTCAGGTGCCGCGTTTGTTCTAGTCAGACCAAAAACATTTTCGAATGAACACTTACATGGTACAATTTAAGCATAATGAATCAGAGTTTTAATACCGATTAATAACTGTAAATGAAATTTGGATACACCATTATACGCCCGAAACAAAAACAATTTAGTCAAAACAGTGGACTGCGAAGGGGCAATGATCTCCATAAAAGCAAAAACTGTTTTTTTTCGTTTGGAAAATTAATGATGAAAGATTTTTGGAATAGTCATGGAGTTATCTTAATTGATTATCTTCAACACGAAAAAACCATTACAGTAGAATATTACGCATTCCTACGTGTTAAGCTGAAGGCAGAAATTCCAGAAAAACGGCCACATTTGCAGAAAAAATCTGTTTTACCAAGACAATGCGCCGTCTCCCACCTCAGTGGTTGTCATGGCGAAATTCCACGAATTACGGTTTGAACTGTTTGATCACCCTCCTTACTCACCAGATCTAGCCCCAAGTGACTTCTTTTTGTTCCCTAATATAAAAATTGCTCTCGTAGAATAGGGAGTTTCGTTAAATGAGGAGGCCATCAACTTCGTGAGGAATTATTTTGCTGAGAAAGACACCGAGTACTATTTGGACGGGTGATAGAGATGAGAGAATCGCTGAGAGAAGAGTGTAGACTTACAAGGAGACTATGTAGAAAAATAACAATAAATTTAAAGAAAAAGAGTCTTTTATTTTTATTAAGTTAGAAACTTTTTGGACCACCCTCGTAGATCTGTATCAATCATCCAACGGACAATTTGTATTAAAAGAAATCTAAAGTATTAAGTTAAATAAACAAAATAGAAGTAAAAACATATGTGTATTTTGAACAGATTTATTAAATATATTAGGATTCAAACAAATTATTCAATTCGAACAAAGGATTAGGATTCGAACAAAATAATCAACTAATAAACTGTACATGTAAAACCTGTAAAAAAGTTTATACTGATAAGTATCTAACAATAATTACATCTAATAGATTTCGCATTCAAATGCTTTTCAATTTATTAAGAATCCAAGAATGTTATTTCAAATAAAGCCGAGAACCATTTTGAGTGGGAGGTGAATATTGATTATTCCTGGAGTGCAGACAGTGTTGGATTTTCAGTGTTCGTCATTCACCGTAACAATTTCTTTGCATTTTTCATACACATAAATGTTTGTACACACTAATCTGTTTTGTGATCAATTTCATATCGAAATTAATTGTAGCATAGCAGAAATTTTACCCTCAGATTTAACAATAATTTATTCTAATATTTTTTTAAAATAATTTGTGAGTTGAAAATTTTATGAGAGATCTCCATTTTAACTAAGTTTGCGAATTGCTAATATTCTGTAATTACTGGAATTAAAGTTTTTACAGATGGAGCATACTACGCATTTTAAAAGGCTCAGATAATCTTGAAAACAGTCTGTAAAAAATGAAATTAAAAAAAGAAATGAGTAATTTTTGCGATTAATACATTTCAAATATTCTTTGTAATTCTCTGTGATGAGGAATGGGATGCAGTTAAAGATCTTTCAATATTATTTTGGTACAATTTGGAAAATGCTTCAACAAAATATTTCAAGGTTGGTTCATTGATTGTTTATTAACGTCACTCTTAGAAGAAAAACAAGGACTATTGCTGACGGACATGGTAATTTTGATCCTCGGTCAATTAATGAGGACGACATCTGAACTCTGGCACTATCCTCTTCAAACTTCTCATTGACTCTAAGGGGAGGACTTGGGACCTCGACAAATTTAATGTACATCAGTCTTACTACATGATGGGTCTATAGAGCATCAAGGTTCGAGCCCATGACTCAATGGGAACAACGCTGATCACGAACATGACCACTAGTCTACCGTGGTCATAGAATATTACAAGAAACACAAACGTGAAGACTGAAATGAATTTTTGAATCATTTGTCAGTTTTATATTATTCTTATCAGCTGTTCGACATTTACTTTTGAATGCTCACCAGATAGAACTGTATTCGGATTTAAACTTACTATACACTTTTTCAGGGAAAAATGATGTAAAACTTTCTCATTACAAAGGATTATAATTCATTATAAAGAGGTTATAACAGCTCACAATCGTTAGCTATTTCACGATACCGTTATCTCACTAGAAAAACAATTTATGGCAGAAGTTAATATTCATTAGCCAAAAATTTAAACTTTTAACAGTCTTTTTATAATGAAGTTGGAGTGCAAAATTTTTGAATTTCGATATGGTTTATCCCTTTTTATTCAATTCTTATTGCTGTTTCGAAAATGAGCTGATTTTTTCTAATTAATTTAGAGGTATTGGGAATATATCTTCGTAGAATAAATGAACTTTTTTTAAAATAGTAACGTGTTACTTGAAATAAAATGTAATTATTTTTTTTATTTACTATTCAGACGCTCATTATCTCCTTTCTAAAGTATCCATAAGAATTGAATAGTCAGAAAAATGGATCATTACCTTTGCAGACAGAGACTAAAAAAATCTAAGATATCCAGGGTTTCAAAACTTGGGGAATTAATTTTCTATCCATCTTGTCATTGATAAGTGAAAACTAGAAAGAATACATGGGTAGAATAAACTGAAAGTTGGACGAGATTGAAAACTAAAATAAGGATAGGTTCTCCCCAAGGAAAATACTACTTTTTGGTACTCCTACTCTTGTCTTACAAGAATTTCGTTTTCAAGAGTCCAAGTTTTAAATTTATGACACCTCCATTGGGATCCCATTCATTTTGTAGCGTTTAACATTAAGGATAAAAGAATGAAAGGAAACGGTTGTTCTACTCCTTACTCTTAGGATTTCGAACGGAAGGAAGTTTCTTCTTAACTACATTATTTATACGTCCAGTTCATTGCTTTTGAAAATGAGTCCGTTTTCGAAACAAATAATAGTAAAAAAGCGACAACAAATGCAATCCTAAAAATTTATATACGTTTTTCAAATATTTATACATTAAAATACAACTTCTTAGGCCTCCAAGCATTAAATATTTTAAAGATGAAAATAGATAATTCTTTTTCTTTCATTCTCGGATTAATCGTCAAAATGTGAACCTCTTTTATTTTTCATTCAGTATGACTTTTCATATTTTACATAAAAGTCTAAGGTTTGGCTATAAATATTTTCCCAGATAATAATATTTCATATTCTTCTTTCCTTTTTAATCGAAGTCTATCTTCGTAACTTCTTTGTTTCTATCAACGTGATATTAGAAGAATTCTCATTTCGTTGGCTGAAAACTCCAAAAGCTAAATTTAGGATTACTTTTAACATATCATGCTCATTTAGAAATTACCAAAACGACAATACATTTCTTTTTCAAGACGTGTAAATTTTTCTTTAGTCAAACTTATCAATTCTTAGTGTGAATGTTTAACTACATCCAATTTTTCATGAATTTCAAATTATAGCGTTATTTTTTTACGTAGTGTTTCTTGAAAGTTTTGTATTTAATTTAGAATGAGAAATGTCAGGAAGAGTATTGCAAGAATCAAATGAAATGTCGTCACAAAGACTCTAAATAGAAATAGGAAATAATAAATAATATCGTTGTAAGGATTGAATGATCCTCTTATTAATATCTCACTTAAAAGCAACAGGAGGACTATTGGCAATGGACCTTGCAATTTTGAACCTCGGTTAATCATAAGGATGGTACCTAAATTAGTACCACCGTAATAAGGAATTAAGTATAGGAAAAATGCTGAATTAATCATTAATGCATAGAAATACTACGAAATTAAAAGGACTTCAGTTCTAATGTGAAAAAAAGAGAGTGATATTATAGAAAGAAAGTGAATGTGATGTAATATATGATTTTAATGAGAATAAATGTAAGTTTAAAATTTTAATACTAGATTGTATTTTTTGGAATTACAAAAGATATTTTTAAATAAATATATGGATTTAATTAATGTTATCTGTTAAAACTACATTGCATAGTATTATAAAGTGTTTAATAATAAGTGTTTGAAACAAAAAATGCAGACAACACAAAGAATGACGTATTTAAAGAAAGAATTTTTCTGAAAAATCAAATATAAAATATACAAACATACAGGTATTTCAAAGGAGCAGTTTATTAAAATTTAAGACTTAAGCAAATGAAATAATTTGCTGTAGGAAGGTAAAGAGTAACATTTCCAAAATATTATATTAAGAAGATTATTTGCTACGAAGGTATAGAGTCATTTATTTATATGATTCTATAGTAGCAAATGAAGAATAGTGTATAGGAGATCAGACTTCCACAGTTAAGTAAAAAATATCTGCTTTTGCATAGCTTAGTATGAAAGAAATTTGCTAAGCTTTAAAAATTATTGAAGGAAGTTAACAAGAAAATAAAGACAAATAATTACAGGAAAGAAATTCGATACATTTTTCAAAGTCATTACGAATCAAAAAGTGTTAAAGAATTTTGAAAAATTCAAACGGCTTAATCCTGCTGTGGAAAAGACTTGTGATTTCGTTCATATTAATTTTACGTGTTCACAATGAATTGGGGAATTGCTGGGTAGGTGGCACACATGATCAAAAGCTACGTGAATTAACGGAATATGGGTAATTTGAATTTGGTTGTGTCAAATTGATTTAAATATTCTCTCTATGAATATTACAATAAAGTTCTCCCAAAAGCAGACGAGAGTCAAATTTACAATTTTAATCATAATAGTGCTTTAGATTATAATACGTACGTTTATTAGCTGATAATTTTATACAAGTTTCGAAAGTCATTAAACTTATTGAGCCAAGGTTAACTAAAATGTACAGAATAAATAGAAAAATATAATTTAATTACTAGTTTTCTAAATTCAGCTCAAAAAGGTCAAATTAACGTCAATAAAAATTTGTGGGAGTTAAATAAAATCAAGATACACTTAGTTTTAGAAGGTACTAGACATTTAAATACTCTAATTTGATGTTAATTATGAATTCATATGGATTGAATAATTTTTATTAAAAATGCCCATATATAATTTTGAAACTTTCTTTTCTTTTTAATACAAAATTCTCAATTATTCGCATATATTCTAAATTATTCATATTTTAAAGATGAGTATGTTTTATTCAATCCAAAAATAGCTTTCATTATGTAAAAGGTACATCATTTTATTTCTATTATTTTTTTAAAAATCTCATTGGCGACTTCTTGTGTATCAATAATTTCTTGCATGCGTTGTCTATTCAAATATTAAAACTAAAGGAATGATATTTCAATGGAATCTTTGGTCTTTGGTTCCCTGTTATTCATTACTTTCAAACTCATACTATCGTCTTTGGATTTGCGTAATAAAATTAGATACTGTATAGTTTAAATTTTACGATAAAGAAATTAATTTATAAAGTCAATAATAATCTTACTCAATTCTACACACTTTAATTCAACGTACAATCTACGGGAAGTTTGTATTTTTTTGCACAGCATAGCACGATACGTTCCATTAACATACAAATTCATATAAATCAACATATTTCAGTAAGTGAAGGAAAAAATAATAAATTTCGCATTTATTTTTAAGCATTAATATTTCCTTAAAGGTGTAATAAAAGTTTTTTTACGATTATATATAAATATACTTTAATATAAAACCGTTATTTAAACAGAGAATGCAGCACAGAAAATGGCCCAATTTTGGCTCACCTAAATAATTTTTAATATTTATAGACATAGAAGCCTTTTCAGTAAAACGTATCAGAAAAAATTATTATTTATACCTTCCAAGCGATAACTTTTATTTTTGATAAAATACAATTAAGAGCAATGAAAAATTGCCACATTAAAGTTGTCATTGGTTGAATTAAAGAAATGACTTAAGAAACTGGACTATTAATTCTCTAAAGTACAACGGAAATGAAAAAATCCCCTTTCTGATTTTTCAACTCATTCCACATTATTTATGAACCCAAGAGTGACATTTTATGCACCTTATCATCTTTTTTCTGGTTTTCTTCACACTTAAAATAAAGCTATATTAATTTAATTTTTAATCTTAGTTCTTTTAATCCATTATTTTATGATCTCTGAAAACTCTCAACAATAATGGGTTATAAAAATGTACCCGACAAATTTGCTCTTAAAGTTTAAAAAGTGCAGATACCATTGTAATTATTAATTAAACAGTTTCCTCAAAAATTGTATGAGAAACTGTCTTTATAACTTTTCGCTTGTGAAACATGTAGATTTTACATGGTTCCTCGAAAATATGGTTAGATCTTATAATTTCTGAACAGATGAATGGTAGAAGGGATGGATAAGACGTCGGCCGTTACTTAAAAATAAAGGAATGTCATCGTTTACTTAAAAACGAAATTTAAGGATCGACATTAACTGTTATTATGTAAAATATCTTCATTAAACTATTGATAAATATATGTTTGATGGCATGTAAATGCCATTACCTTTTCTCATATTGTCCCTGTGAGGTATTGTACTATAAGAATGAATATATCAGTCAAGTTCTCGGAACTTAAATTTCTTTTATTATGGCACAAATGTCTCACAGAGGTTAAATTATGAGAGTGATCCAGCCTAGATTCTGATCAAAATTCAGCAACTTTTAAATATATTTAAAAGTAGCAAAAATAATTACGTAGGTACTAAAAATTCGAACTACAAGGTTAACTGTTAGATTGGAATTCAGAGCAATAGCAATAATAAAAATTCGACGAAATAAAAATGATAACGAATAAGCCACAATTCAATTTATTTCAAACTGTATAAACTATCGTGAAAGGTAAGAAGGTTCAAAGAGAGGAAAGAGACATGCACAAAGGATGTAATTTGAATTGCAGATAATAGGAAAGGTTTCTAATGAAGAATTTTGAGTCAACATCAGCAAATGAAATATTTAAAGAAAGGAAGGGCAGAAATAAATCATGAGACAAAATCTATTCTTCATAGATGAGTAATGCTGTGAACCAGGAAAGTGGAAATTTTTTAATTCAGAGTAGAATGAATTATTAAAATTAGGGATCAAGCCAGACGGTATGAAAGTACTTAAATCAATTCAAGCAATTTTCAAACGAAAGATTCTCAGTGTTTCAGTCTTTATCGAGATAAAAAGTGAAAAGATTTTTAATGTGATCCAAGATGTGTAGCAAAAAGCTATTTGTAGCGTAATAATTAAAAAGGGAGTCGTACATAAGAAAATCAAAGATACATATTAAAAGTAAAAAAACGTTTCTAAAATATCCGATTTATATAGAATAAGAATTTGATAAAATGATTAATCAAAGGTAAAAAGTATTTACATTGGAGGAACAACAAGCATTTTTTAAATACCTCAAATAAATGATGATGAAATTATTGAAATTAAATAGTAAGAGGCATAATTTACATGTTTCAACAGTGCTCATGTGTTAATAACATGTTGAAATATAATTATAAATATTTGCAATAATATTAATGAAAGAAAAATAATTTCTAAATCATCGAAAGAGTTTAATCTAATGATTTAATTAATATTTAGTCACCGTTACTCAAATATCAACAGAAAAAATAACGCATTAGATCTTAAATCACAGAATTATGAGGTAAGCTTTCATTTTGTTCCGAATTATATATTATTTGTTAGGAATTGGCAACAATGGGGATCAGAAAAGAAACATACAATTTCCGCATTGCCTCAGGTTCACAAATAGACGACAGATAATGCATTCAGGAAATCGCCCCTGTCCACCCAACAATGCCACTATCACTTATTCAATGCCTTTTAACATCTTTCGGGTTTCGCATTGGCATCACGGGATAGAGTCTGGAGCTCCCAGAACGACTATGTAATCACATTTCGATGTCCATTAAACAACTTGCCTCTGATAGAGGCAGTGTTGTTTATTAAGATAAAGTTGAAAGTATTTGATACGAGAAAGTGGCAAATGTGGGGTAAAAAAACAAGAAAATGGACGGACAAACACACACTCACATTTCGAAACTGATCCTCTTTATCTTGCCTAATATTAACCTGGATTATATCGATCACACATCTCTATCATTAAAGGGAATTCAATCTAAAATATCACTTTAATCTCGGATATCGTATCATTTGTGTAGAATTAAACTAGCTGGTAAAATGCGAGTCATATTGCTTACAAAATAGAATCAAATTCATATAATGAGGAGAAAGTCCATTTGTCAAATTCGTCATTACATTATATTTTTCTCATAAATTATATTCCATTTTTATAATAAACCGAAAACTATACATATACAGATTCTAATGACATATTGTAATGATATTTTGTAACTATTTTTGTGGTAACGTGCAAGAGTTCGGTCTTAAAGTTGTACTAATTTAATAATTTTATTAAAAATGTATGTGTTTATTGCAGTAATAGCTTTTTCAATGACATTTAAAAACATTATCCTATAATTGTTTATCAACTGCCTGATTGAAATTTAGTGCTTTTGTTGATGAAGCACATTTACAAAATTTATGTAAAAACATGTGTTACAATTTTAATGTTAATAATTTTATTAAATGATGACATTTGAGATGTTTCATGGACGTTCAGATTTGAGAGTGGATTACTTTTTTTCCAATAATCTTGCCATCCAAATGAAAAAAAATTACAATTTCAATATTGTGATATTTAGTACTATATTTACAAAAATTAAGACATATTGAATCACAATATTATCCTAAATTTTTTCTGAGTATTTGCTTACATATTTAAAAAAATAGACGGGAAAAATTATTTGAACTTTCCGAAAAATAATAAAATATTCCCATGGATTCGTTTCACACTCTTATGAATTGCTATTATGATATTCAAGAAATTCTTGATATGAACAACTTTTGAACGTAATTAATTTTAAAAAATGGGTAATGTTGACTATTCGCTAACTTTTGCTTAGCTAACAACTGGATTTACTGTCCGGTTTTATATTTGAAATTCTAGCTAGTTTTCAAACTAAATGAAACGTGATAAAGCGAATTAGATAAACATTAGAAATGTAGTAATTGTATGTAATGATATTTATATAAATGTGACGGGGAATTGAAAATAAAGTTAGAAGAGTGAAAGAATAGTGAAGTTAGTAGGGAGTAGTATGTATAGCAGACATTGTATACGATTTTTAGGAGACATTGTATACGCAAACCAGCGACTTTAATTGGGATTCTTTGTGGAGTGATATTACATTGGAAGGAATCAAATTTATTGATCGGACTTTCAATTTTGTTTCTAAACCAGATTTCTGGTGTATTGAGGTTAGTAGGTAATACAGAGAAAGAGCAAATATTGCGTTCATTTTTATAATTTTAAGAACTCAATAAACTCAACTTGATTATTACCTGTATCGCTCTTCATATGCTTAGATAATTTAATGAATATGTAGTATTAAAATAAAAACTCTAGAGTTAAATGAGAGGGAGGCGCTACAAATGTAACAAAGTTACTTATATTAAAAACCATAGAATTCGCTATTACTTGATACTTTTTGATTCTTTTGATGAAAACTTTGCAAATTTATGGTATTAAATACTTGTAACGAAATGAAGCTTATACTTCCCTTCAGTTGTCCTTGTGGACATTTCTAAGACTTTTGTTAAATAAAACATGTCCTATATAAAAATTACGCAAACTAGAGTTACCATAGGAAAAAAAAGATTAGGGAGATGGAAAGAGAGATTGATAGAAGGTTGGAGGAGAATCACACGGGATTATCCTATTGATATCCCGTGGAGTATTAGACGCGGGATTATCCTATTGATCAGATGGATTCGACCTTGTCTCAGACTCGCCAGTAAACCTTGTAATATTTTTTTGTTGAGTACGCGTGAGGGTTACTCCAACAGGGATAGTAGATGTAGTGAATGTTGATTGTTTCGTTAAATATTCGGTCAAAGCTTTATTCGTTACTTTTTATTTGTGTTTGAATGAACATTAATTATTAACGACATTTATTAGTGATGGATAAATTTAACCTAAATGATGAACGAGAAGCGATACACTCGTCACATACTGTATTTTAGGAACCTTAGCAAAATACCTTGTATCCCAAATGACGCGATGTACGAGTATCCATTTCGATTAACTTCTGTGTAAGCATTTTCTTCCTTAGGGGAAATGCTTGCACCTTTTCATCAGAAAGCGGGTAGAAAATTCCTCCATAGTATTTCAGATTAGGTAAGTTTAATTACCCAATGAGCGGAGTATTACATTATTTTGGGGTATCACTCCTTAGTATACATAATTATATGAATTTCTTGTGGTATGTTACATTTAACACAAAAATCGATTCTTATTTTTACTTTCGATTTTGTGGTAAAATCATTTAGAAAAAATAGAAAGGAAAGTATTAAAAACGTTCTTACTTATTAATACGAAAATTTCTTCTGCCTAGCAAAGAGCTTTTTTAACTAAAAATAATTATTTTTTTACTATTTAAAACTTAATATTTTCTCAATGGCGTGGTGTGGACGTTAAGAGAAGGGGTGCCAGCTTAGGTGTCACCTTTGTTGCTTGAATGAGAATAAAAATTGCGAGGTCCATTATCGACAGTCCTCAAGTTGCTTCTATGAGACGTTAATAAAACCAACCAACCAGCAACAGCAGAATCCTTTTTTCGAAATCAGTGCTCGAATGGTTGTAGTAGCTTGAATGGTTAAATCTTCATATTTTGTTTGTTATTTAGGTTTTGGTTCAAGTCCAGTATCGGGTGCCCTTAGTGGTTATGGCGAAAACTTGACGATTTACAAGAAAGGTCACCAAAATAGTGCAACGTAGGCAGTGACGTCATGAACACGTTACAAATGAATAGTTAACACAAATTTAGGGTTACCGTAACCTAAAGCACTATGTTTAAATCGTTATCGCACCTGAAACTCGCCGATTGCTAAGGGGCACAAAATACCCGATTTGAACCTAGTTTTTTCCTGAGTTTTACTTACGGGATTAAAAAATGTAATTTAAGTAAATATATGATTTTCAATGTTAAATAGATATAAAACACATTGAAATATGCATGGAAATTCATAATAAATTAAAAATTATAGCTGCAATATAAAACCAAAATTAAAATTAATTAATATTAAAACTAGTAAAACTTGCAATTATTACAAAATTATAATAAATATATAGTAAAATAAAATCTTAAAAAACATATTAAAATTAATATCAGATTATTAACAATTTAAAGTATCCAAAGTATTATATTGTAAAAAAAAGTCTTTAAATTGGTGAAAACATAATATTAAAGAAAATTCAAGAATAAATTTTATACATGTAAATAATTAAAAAAAATGAAACCATAAGTTTTTAAAAAAATTCTAAATGCTGCCTCAGGCTTGGGACTGAATAATATATATATATATATATATATATATATATATATATATATATATAAACTCATTGCCACAAAAAATTTATGCACCAAGAAAGAGTGGTCAGAATGAAACGAAATTTTACATACAAAAGTAAAACGTTGATGCTAGTAAATGATTACAAAATCTATGCAAAATGATCTTTTACTGTAGAAAAAATTACGGTCAAGCTTTGAATTCGACCAAACTCCTAAGCTGTCAAACTTACCGTCCTAAATTATCCCAGATATGGTTGATCGGTTACAAATCTGGGAATCGAGCAGGCCAGGGAAGGATGGAGATGTAGTGGAGGCAGTCCTGTGAAACTCTTGCTGTGTGGGAGAGCATTGTCCTGTTGAAAAATGACTCCTCGGAGCCTTTTCATGAATGCCAACACATGTGGCTGTAGAATGTCACAAACGTACCTCTGGACTGTCATGTTGCCATGGATCAATATAACGGGTGACCGTGTGCCGTATACGATGACTCCCCATACCATCATACCAGTTGTGGGAGCGATATGCCACTGTACATCGACGGCGGGATTGAGATGTTTACCAAGGGGCCTCTACACACGTACACGATTATCATCACTGCCCAAATTCAAACTGGATTCGTCACGAAAGACGACGTGATTCCATTCGGTTGCAGTTCAATCCTTTCGAGCGCGACACCACTCCAAATGGAGGCGACGGTGAATGGGTGTAAATTGCAGTACACGTAATGGGTGCCGCGATAGCAACTATCCTTCAGTCAGGCGCCTGGTTCCATGCGTGTGTGTCGTATGATGCGACGATCTTCTCGATTATTGGTCTGTCGAGGGTGACCTGAGCTTTGTCGTCATGTAACAAAACGCTTTCGCATCAGCTAGTCTCAACACCTCCTCACAGTAAAGTCAGAATTGCCTAGGTAGCGAAGCTGCTTGTGCCGTGCTGACCACCTGGTTTCCATCATCCCTATGATTTTTCCCCTCTCGAACTTTGGCAGCTGCTTATATTGTTTCCGATGGATGCGTAATGACATCTCTAGTTAAAAGGCGTCCTTCAGCAATAAATTAAATATCCGTAAACAAGCTGTGCTTACCTGTTTTATAAAGCAAGTTGAACGAAATCCAACGCCCCTAGTGGCATTAGAAAATGAGCAATCACACTCTATTTCTTATTTACATATCTGCCTGACACGTACCTTCATGCCAAGTTTCGTAACAATTCTTCTCTCATTTCTTAGTCACAAATTTTTATGGAAATGATTATATGTATGTAGAACGAGAGAGAGAGAAAGAGAGAGAAAATATGTCATAATATGATGTAGACATGTGAAAAAATTGATAAAAGACAGGTGAGTGGGTGATAGTGTTTGTTATGTTGCAAAAATATCAAAGACGTGGCCATGCTATGACAAACAAAGTAAAGTTTTGATCTAGATGTGTGGAAAAATTGGAAAAAGATAAAAATAGGTTTACAAGAAGAATGGTCGAAAGTAGAGAAAGATCACTAGAGTATCCCAGGGAGGCGTCATCCGTGTTAGCCAAAGACCGTAAGCCCCATGGGAAAGAAAAAGATATCTAGAGTGCCTCGAGTCACATGATGCTCATACCAATCTAAAGAATGTAAGCCTCTAAATTCACCCAATAGGTAGGTCCAGTACCCTGATATAATCCTCAGAGGAAGAGAGGGCCCGGTTGGAAGGTCCGTCTTAATAATATCTTTAGATTAGAAACCCGATCCTTTTAGAAATCATGTCTTTAGATTAGAAACCCGGTCCTTTTAGAAATCATGTCTTTAGATTAGAAACCCGGTCTTTTTAGAAAAGTAGAATCATGAAAACCTATATATTGTTGTAGTGGCATAATTATCCCTACACCAAAGAAAACTAAAGATTTCGTTTGTGAAAAATAACGGTGTTCACTAAAAGTCAGTTTCACTTCCACTAATTAAATGAAAAATAAATCATGCTTCGCACAAGATCGTTTATAACAATTTCATTACTATTTGATCAAGCATTTATAATTTCATTTTTAAGTACATATGTAGTTAAAACTGAGTTTTATACTGCTGTTTGTAGAAAATGCAACACCATGAAAGAATCATCAGAATCAAATGAAATTTAATGCAGAAACGACTTGTACTGATACAAATAAATGATGAAATTTTCAAAACAAAAGAAACAAATTAAGCGTCCGAAATCAGTATTTGGTGCAGCCACCATGCGCTGCAATAAGTGCTGCTATACGACGTGGCATGGAGTCAAACAGATGTTGAATATCTGCTTGAGGAAGAGAATTCCATATCGCTTGTATGCGCAACCAAAGTTCGTCTTTGGAAACTGCAGGACGCGGATCACGAGCGAGACGCCGACCAACCATATCCCACACGTGCTCAATAGGCGACATATCCGGTGAATAAGCAGGCCAAGGAAGAAGTTGCATGCGTTGTGCTGAACAGAAGTCTCGAACAGTCCGCGCAACATGTGGGCGTGCATTATCCTGCTGAAAGATAGCTCCAGGGATGCCTTGAAGGAAAGGAACGACTTCGGGCTGTAGCACTTCACGGACGTACCTGTTGCTATTGAGATTACCCTCAATTCGTATCAAATTGGATCGTCCATGATACGAAATCGCACCCCAGACCATAACTCCGGGTGTTCGACCACTATGTCGTTCAATAATACACTCAGGAAGGCAGCGTTGACCGGCATAACGTCTAACACGAACACGGCCATCATGGGTCCACAAATTGAAGCGTGATTCATCTGAAAAGACAACTTGGTGCCAATCAGCTCGCCTGTCTCTGTGCTCAAGAGCCCACTGCCGACGCAGCCGTCGATGATTCGCCGTGAGGGGAATCCTGTATAAAGGCACCCTTGCACGCAATCCACGGCGCAGCAGACGACGACGAATTGACGAAGCCGACAATTGTACACCTGTAGCAGTAGACCAACGTGCTGCCAGCTGCCTGGAGGAAGCTGTGCGATCATTCACCGCCATGCGGAGCAGGTGTCGATCATCGCGCTCTGACGTCACCTTCTGTCGTCCAGTGCCTGTTTTTCGAGTTGTTCGGTGCTCGTCGGTCCACTGCTTCCAAACTCGCATCACTGTGGAACTGTTCCGCTGCATACGAGCTGCTATTGCGCGATAGGAAAATCCTCCTTCTCGAAGGCCGATTATCCTCCCTCGTTCAAGCTCCGTAAGTTGCCTGAATTTCTTATTCTTCCGTCGTGGAGGCATACTCAGGTCTCACTAAACGTTTGCCACTAACAAATAATCATAGACTTTTTTCAACGTCCCGCTACAGCACTTTATTTATACGCTTTCAGCATCAATTCAGAGGGCGCTGCGCGCGCCGCGCACGCGCGATGGCTCTGAAACTTTATTAATTTGCATAATATCCTATAATTGACATTTGCTGCGAATTTCATTTGATTCTGATGATTCCTTCATGGTGTTGCATTTTCTACAAACAGCAGTTTATGTTCATAAATTTGACACTTAATTATTTTCCAAAGGTTCTCTACTGGATTGATATTAGGAAAACATGCCGGCCAATCCAAAACTGTCACTTACTTGCTAGATAGTCATTGGTACGTAATGGAACTAATATGTTTGTCTGCATTGTCTAGTAGAAAAAATGTTTCTTACAACGAAATCATCTCATAAATGGGAACATATTTTTTCTAGAATATTAATGAATTCGTTGCTGTTCATGTTAGAAGTTGTGAAAGGGAGTAGAAATATTCCACGACCTTACAGAAAGTGGCCTTATCTATAATACTTCCACCTTCAAAATTTCATTTGGAAAAATACATTTTTTACCTTCCCTTAAATCTCTCCAGCAGTGATTAAATCCATGACCCAGATATAATTTTTTTCGTACCTAAACATGGACTGTAAAAAATAAAGATATATCAATCTCGACGTATTATTGCAACAGTTATGTAAACAAGGGATTATGAAAACAAAATCTAAACCTTGCTTCAATCCTTGTCCATATTTCATCTGCAGAACTCCAACCTGCAACTTTTGTACTTTATAAGTAATTTTGGAATAGTAATTTTCTCTGTTTTGAGATAAGGATTGTGTATTTTCCCCAAATAATTGTTTCCTTATTCAAGTTTAACTGGTATTGTCTTCTTATTTCATTGGTAGTGGTGTCAGGAGCAATCTCCTGACTTCGCACAATTTGATACAATCCTTGAAATATATCTTTCTTCCCTTTGACTGAGTTTCATTGGACGACCTTAGATTATTTTAAAGCAATAAGATCGCTTTTTTGCAAAATAAAATCCTTAATTATCGACATCTCCAAGACAAAAGCGAGACTCATCACTACAGATGACCAGCTGCCAATCCGCTTGGCTCTATGCTACTCTTTCGTGGCACCATTACAGCCTCTGGCTACGTTGATGTGGGGTCCGGAGCTATCTCTGTAATGGTCGAAGTTCAGGCAATCTAGAAGCATAAAATCATTTACTAATGCTACTGGCATTTACAGGTCGATGCAGAGAGGACATCACCGTTTTCGTATAATACCCGGCATTGGGAAGTTGGTATGCTTCGCACTTACCGGACAATACTTTGATCATCCCTACTTGTAGTTAGAGAAGCTCTTCATGAGTTTATACTTGATGTAAGCGAAAACTATCTTGTATGCATTACTGCCAACAACACTAAACTCGAACATCTGCGCGACTGATATACCACGCAATCCCAAGGAATAACCTTCTGCATTCGTCTTAAAGAGGTTCAACTGTTCAAATGGCTATCATTTGATTCCCTAAGACATTCTAAACATGAAAGCAATAAATAAAATATAAAACTTACAAACTAAAATCAAAATTACGCGCTTTGAGATAACTTTCTAAGGGGTAATAGCCTGGTAAAAGCCTGGTAAGACATGTTTACTGACATCATTAGCACAAACATGGCTGATACTGTAATTGCTTGCATTTCAAATAAGGACAAAACAATTTCTTAATTTCAATTTACGTACTTTACTTCTTTTTAGTTACAGCTTTTGATTTGGTTAAAGTGTACACATACAGGGGGCATCAGAACTAATCTTCTAATTTAGTGGGAGAGTAAAGAATAATAGAAGATGATTTCACAAAGGAAATTTAAGAAGCAAGCAAACTCGTGATTTTGCAGAGGGTTATGTGAATCCACAACTTCCGCACTCACACTAAGCTTGCAGCCTGTCGTAATGTGACATAGTAACTTTATAGAGGTAGAATGAATCAGTATTTGTGTTCATTATATTTGCAGATATGCAGCTAACTTACAGCTGTTGGAGTACAGCAAAGAAGTGTAAAGAGTTTTTGGTATTGCCTACCCGAGGATACATCGATAATAAAGGTTTTCACGTGTTCTTTGAAAACTGTGCGGAACTGGGTAGTTTAGCAATAACAAACACGATTGAAAAAGGTACCGATCGATAGTTGCAGTCGAGGAAGCTATCTTACAATCTGTCTTTGAACAACAAGCATCGCCATTCGAGGTATGGTAGGTCAGTTAGTTTAGTTAGTAAGTTTTATACTTAACGAGTGGCGGATACTGCAGGAAGAACGTTTCCATCAATTTAATTTGCAATGAGTACAGTTCTTGCAACTTCTGCGATGTCGCAATGTCAAATTACAGCACTTGTCATTCAGCTTTGCATGCGAACAGAACTTGTCGATACGCACAATCTCTACAACGTCATGTGTTCAGTC
Source organism: Nephila pilipes (assembly GCA_019974015.1). Lineage (NCBI taxonomy): Eukaryota > Metazoa > Arthropoda > Arachnida > Araneae > Nephilidae > Nephila > Nephila pilipes. The sequence goes on from BMAW01054540.1 coordinate 117,011, forward strand.
GTGCTCATACGTTTCGCGGTCAAAAGATGCTCGCTGTCTTCCACGAGGTAAACAGCTTACGCAAAAAAAACGCACGAAAAAACAATTGCCGTACTTCAAATCACCAATCTATTCTCTCCTCATATAGCGCTTGCGAGTGGCGCTACGGCCGCCCGTGATGTACGTCCACGCTGCAATGCTAATGATTTACATAGCTCATCGTCGCAAATGCATGATGTAAATTTCACATGGTTTGCATGCTTCCTTCAGGGTGTTGCATTTTGTGTGGCCAACTTGAAATATATATATATATATATATATATTTCAAGTTGTATCACAGACGCTACAGTTGAAATGGTAAACAAAAGTAATATCGTTTTTTTTTATTTTATACGATTTAATGGTTACCACTGTAGTCAGAAAAATTAACAAAGAGTTTATTATAGTGGATATATCTGTACTCTAATCTAGAAAGTGACATTTATAAAAGTGTACGCGAAGTGAAATGTTAAGGAAAGATTTATTTGGATAACTATAAATGTGTTTCTACACGCGTTTCCAGGCTTCTGGTGATTTCTTAAATAGAACCCAATGAATTTGCTGTTGTTATGAAGCCTTCCATGATGCAACCTACAGCAAAGAAGAAACGTTCGATTTATTGCTATACTATAGTAGTGACTAGATTCCTAGACTTTTCATAACTAGAACATGTCGAAAAGTCAATAGTTGGTATTGTCTATACCTTTGCCATAAACTCTTAAAAATATTTAAAAATTAGATTTTCTACCATTCTGTAAGTTTTTCTTATTCAATATAAAAGTTATTTTCGTTATTATTGTTATTTATAATATCATCATCCTGTAAATCAAATTTTGATTCACTACTTCGGAGCATTTCTTTTCAAAATTTTCAATTCTCAAATTTTCATTACATTCACTTTTGAGTGTGCGTGAAACTTCTTTCTATTTCACCTTTATCTTCATCATTTTCATTTAATACTTTTTATAAGGTATTTTACAATTCTCGCGTATTTTGAAACAAAAATTAGACATTTAACTAACGAGAACAATTAAAAAAAACCTTGCCAGACCTCGTGCTGTAACAGAAGAACAAAACTATACTCGTATCATTTCATATATATTTGTTAAAGAAGAATCTTACTAATCAGCTTCAAGAATGAAGGATAAGCTTCAAATAAACGAATAGAAACGTCAAGGTTAACATTTTATAGGAGCGGAATTTTGGATTACAATGAAAAAACAGGGACTAATGTAGTCTTTAAAACACAGAGTGTCATGAAAGGCTAAGTAGAAAATATATCTAATAATGAAGCAAAAAAGGATGCATTAAAAATAATATATTTGGTTATAGTGAGAATTTTCACGTGTAAATAAATACTTTCGATTCAAAATGTGAATAATTAAATTTTGTTGAATAATGAATGAAAAGCTGTAGTTTCAGAGCGTTGCAAATGAGGACTCGAATGATATGCAAAAGGGGATAAGTTCTGATTCTAGGGCCTAACTTTCATACGAATTTGATTATGTTTACTCGCCTTCACTGTACCAGTTGCCTCCCATGAGAGTTCCAGCTCAAAATAAGCGTATGTCATCATTCCGGACTGAACGCACAATTGGGTTAAAGGGACTAGGATGGTAAAATCGAATGATCCCTCGAAATTTGGGTAGCAGCGATGCCATTTGAAGTTGTTGGCAGGAAGTGTTAAATTAGGCAGTGGTATGGGCGTCATTTCATTTAACAGCTCCTTTGTTTGTTATTCGTTTCATATTTAGAATACAGTAGTTCTTTGATGATATTCTACATCAATCGTGATGCCCTCCCTTTCACAATATCTTGGGATTACGTTTGAATAGGATAACGTCGATCCACTTCTAGTAATCATTTCTATTCATTGTCTACGTGTTTATCAAATACTTTCATGGCCATTTGCATGGATGAGTTTCTTCAACAACAACAAGAAATCCTTTTCAGATATTTTAACATGGAATCCCCAACAATCTCAGAATCTCCCCGATCTAAATCTACAAATGGAGAAAACCGACGTTGAGGCCTTTATGATAACTCTTTGAATCTTTGCCAAGTCGAACAACAGCTTGTGTTAGAATCAAAGATGAGCAAAAGCCTGATCGATTGTTTCTTCGGGTGAAGACGGCTCAAATGGTTCCCGGATAGAAATGGAAATGAGACTATGAGGATAAGAAATGGGACTTGTACAACTAAGACTGTAGTATTGTACATGTATTGTGTTTCTCCTGTTTCTAAGGGGGTCGCGGTAGTCAAGTAGCCATGGTAGTGGACTCTTGGCCGGCGGATGTGCTAAGACCCACCGTGTAATCAGGGCTGATGCACGTTAAATCTGTCGAGGCTCAAATTCTTTCCATTAGCTTGGAGTGGAAGTTAGGAGAGTGGTGCCAGCTCAGGTGTCATACTCGTCACTTGACCAAGGTTCAAAATTACGAGGTCGGTCCTCAGTAGCCATTGTGTTGTTTCTAGTGCCAACCAACCTTTTTCGAAGAAGGAAGAAGTCTATGCGTATGATGTCCTTCTTATATCAAAATGTCATACCTTTTCGGTCAATCAGATGATCTTCACCAATTCTGAAGCAGATTGACCAGAAATAAACCATTGTTTCTATTGTAGTTTTGTTTCTTGGTGAATAATAAAGAATCAAGGTCTCATCGACTGAGACAGCCCGACGCAAAGTTGTAAGGGTGAGGTGTCGGTGGGAAGACTCGACATTTCTAAAACACTTAATTTATTTATTGCTCAGCTAGAAATCTCTCCTCCTCTTCTTGAAAGCTTATACTATATGTATCAGTCTTAATTCGCATGATACCGTTCTCTTCTTCGGAGGAAGCTTTCTAATAAAAATAATTGTTAAGGATTGAAAATTCCCAAAGAGGACTGTTAGTGACAAGGTCGCGGATAGACCCGTAACAAAGTGATAACGACAACTGGATGCGGCAGCAATCAAATTCTGATTTATCAATATCAAATTTGAACTAGCATCAAATTAGTTTGCCATGAATATTACCAGATTGTTGAATACCAACTAAATTTAGCGACGCAACTTGCCGTTAAAAATTGGAACTTTTTGAATCACTCTCGTAAGTAGCAGTTTACCTCATTTATGAAAATTCAGATACATTTGAATTTTTTTTCTTCATATATCCACATCAGATCTATAGATTTTTGTTGTATCTAGGTAACGATTTTATGAAGTATTGAATTTTTTGTATTAAAATTTTCGAAATATGGAATCGATATTATGCTGGGAAAAAAGTTGATTGATTCAAATAGAAATGCGTGGCATATTAAAATATGCTTCTCGTATTTAATATTTAATAAAGAAGTTGAAAACTTGGGAACGATACTATTTAAAAAGTGCCGAGTGTTGCATTTCCCTATTTGTTACCGATTTAATTGAAATAGGTGCTTGTTTCAGATTTGTGATTCTTTGGTTGTCTCTTCCAATTTTATACGGTTTGTTTCATGATTGTAACTAATATTTAAATTGAAAACTTATTTATTAAAGAGTGCAGATTGAATATAATAGTTTTGTGTGTTTTATAATGATATACTAGTAAGGATTTATTAGTAATAAGAACATGACTAGTTTTAGAAATTCTTGAGTATTTAAATAGTTTTTGCATTCTGCGTATTTCAGAAGTGCTGTTGAGTTTATTTAATTACATATTTATAAGACTTATTTTTTCCCTTACATCTGTGTATTTGTAAATATTTGTTTTCGCGCATTTTAAGGAATTGTTCTCTAACTTATTCTAATCAAGGAAATAATCTTGGGAATGAAACCGTGTAAATTGTTTAATCTTGAAACCATGAATATATCTAATCGATACAGTTATATAATTTATTTCTTGATAATTCCCAAGGATTTTAATTATAACATCTTGTATTGGATTCTCCCGTATGCAGTTCCCTCGAATTAAACGTTTAAGTTAAGGACATTATTTGATTTGAGTGCCTTGACTTGTGAATAAACCAAGACTTATGTAAATTAGCAGTGCTATATATTGAATTGTAGTGATAAGAAAGATAGAAGATGCATCAGACAGGGAGATTGTACGTGTTTAAATGAAAAGAGGAATTTAAAGTTGGAATTTTCATTGTTCGCCTTAGTTCCAGACAATTAAACGGTCATAGGATAACTGAAATTTGAATATGATCAAAGAATCTGTAGTTGAGGAAGACACGAAAAAATTTCCATTTCACATTCTTAGAGAAACATTAATTTTAAATAATTCTTAGGTAAGAATAAAAATAATATGATTTGACTGTCTGGCTATTTCATGGACTGATTAATTAATGAATTATAATTGAAGTTAATTTTAATTAATATAATTAATATAGAACGTTATAATTAATGAATTATAATTATAACGAAGTTGGGGTGTTATAGTATTATATTTTATATATAAATTCCTCAAATAGATAAATGTCTTTTCAGACTTTCAAAAACGTGTGTTTTTTAATAAAATAAGAAAATGACATTTTACCTAACTGGTTATAATTAACCTATGTCACTAATATATGCACAAAAATAATTATAAATATAAATTTACTAGCCCATCTAGGGGCCATTGTTTTAGTCAATGATAAAATGATTGACACGAGCACTTTTTTAAAAAAAGTGTTTTCTGAATACTTTTTTTTGATCAATCTCTAACCAATAAATCAATCAAATTTCTATTCCCTTTGGTGGCGAGATCTGTTTCTTCGCAATGCATCGAACAGAACAACTCCTTTTTTATTTTTGGATGGTCTTTATTTCTAATACAGCTCGATATATTGCATTTGATGCAAAAATATATTCCTCAATATTTGGTTTTCAATCGGATACGATTCATATTTCCCATGGAACGAAAAAAAAATCGATAATCCTCTTTTCAGTTATGCGCCCTAAGGTCAAAGTTTTGGATGAAAAGGAACAGAAACGAGATATAATTTCATATTATAATGAAACTAAAGGTGAAGTAGTGATAAATGACCTACCGCGTATACATGCAAAAGAGAACCAGGAGACAATCTGTGTGTTTATTTTACACTATAACTAACCTGGCTGCAACAAATGCATTTGTTGTTTTTATGTATGTAAATCGTTCTTTCAATCAAAACAAGCTATACAAAGAATTGCGTTTTCTAAAGGAACTTGGAAAAAAGCAGACGAAACCTCACAGAATTATTAGGAGGAAAAAAAGTATATCAGTAACAACAAAAACAAATTGATGGTTGCAGCAGGTGAAAAAAAATATCAGAACACCTAAAATACGAAGGAAATCCAATTACTTAAAAACGCTTATGCAAACAAGAGATTGAAGGTTTAGATGGGTAGGGAAGCAAGAAAAAATGTGGAAGGAGTGAATAAAAGGTACAAAAAATGTGCATTGTATTTTAACAAGCCCAAAAATAAGTTAAATAAACCTATATAAAAATATTTGTTACGACCAGAATAGATATGAGCCAAACTGTATCTAATTAACAATTATGTGCAAATTGTGACTTTTTTGAACAGGATGCGAAGGTCGCGTAATAACTGCTAACATTTTTTATTCAAAATTAAGAGGTAAGAAACTGGAAACATTTTGATAGTGTTCAGTATTAAAGTTAAACATAAACAGTACGATGATATGGAAGAGAAATCTCGTAACTACAATTCATTCAAAAATGTAATGTGCTCATGTATTTACAAGTATTATACAGAATTACTACAAAAAAATTATGTTGAGCTAATTATAGTAAAAAAAATATTTTATTCTCTTCTGAAAAGTTGGTACTATTGCACATATAAGGTATGCATCATTGCCATCGACATACATTACAATTCTGAATAAATCATGCAGAGGGATATTAAAATATAGAATTTAAGAGTCCTTGTTTATGTGATATATATGATTTAAAATTATTAGTAAAGCTTAGATGCTTTGTGTGCCTAATAAAGAAATTTTAATCATTTTTAAAAACTATAAAAGTTATTTTTTAGTCAGAAAATTGTTTTTTTTCCTACTTAGTTGAAATGAAGAGGATTTTGAGACATACTTGTCTTTAGCTATCATTTTTCTAAAAAAGTGTTCCTTAAATACGAAAGTATTTTTCTCCTCATTTATAAAATAATTAACAAAAAATAGTGAACCAACTTTTGTAATGATATCACTGTATATTTTCTGTGAAAAAAATTGTGAATTTTGTTATTTTGAAAAATTTTAAATTGTTTCCTTTTTCACGTAAAAAACTGTTTCTTAAAATTTAGGTATTACTTAGGGAAAAATTTTTATATCCACTATATGATTCGATATACTTAATAGAAACATTAAAAGGTTGGAACAATGTAGTGTAATAGTCTTTTTAAATAGCAACAGAAGGCAAATATGTCTCAAAAATCATGTCGACATTTATATTTAAGACGAAAACAAAAATTTTTTGAACAAAATATTAGTTTTGTAGAATAAATAAAGTATCATTATTAGGAACGTTAAAAAAACCTTATCCCTAATAATAATTTCAAAAGACATAAATCACAAAAACAAGGCGTTTATACGGTCTTATACTATTCTTCGCATGTCCTGGCACCCTTAAATCCTTGATCTATCATTAAATAATTAAATTAAATTTTAATAAATTACAAATTACTGAACATATAGTGAGGGTATTTATACAATTGTCTTTCTAGGTCTTTCTTAATGCTTATAATTGAAAGACTAATCTTTTAAATGTTCGAACTGAAAACTTTTTTGTGTAAGCCAGAAGTCTGCAACATGCTTTCCATGGTAAATAGGTGTTTCATAAAATTTTAAGGAGTGTTGCTTGTCATTCCTCTTCTACTTATCTCTAAAATCAATCAATCAATCGGGGTGGATTTCTGCTTATAAAGCTCTCTTTTCATCAGACCACATTATTCCATAGGTGAAACGTCAAGAGACTTTATAGGAAAATGTTGTAAAGGTACACATACAGTAAATTGGTCATTTTCAATTTTTTAATAGAGTACAGTAGTAGATTTTTCGAAGTATGACTGTTTGATGAAGTTTCCATCTGTGGCCACGTTAGCCTAGTGTTCATGGTCACGTAGTCGCGGCTGGCATTGTTTTCATCAAATCGTGGATTCGAGCCCTGATGCCACTAAATTTCCACTGTGTTGCAGGGATGTTGTACATTATATCTGGTCGAGGTCCTAAGTTGTCCCGTTGGCGTAGAGGGGAAGTTTGTAGAGGGAGGTGCAGTTCAGACGTCATCCTCGTCACTTGACCAAGGTTCAAAATTATGAGGTCCATCGCCAATAAGCCACGTGTTGCTTCTCAGTGTGACGTTAATAAACAATCACAAACTTAGTTTCCTTCTTTGGAAATAATTGGGATAAGTGAATGAAATTTCATTAAATGTCAAACGTAAAACATTCCCCTGTTAGAAGGATGATGAGTTGAATTTTTACATTGCTTTAGTCTCTTCTTATTTTTAATTTCCTAATTAAGGAGAAACCTGTTACAATCAGGAAATCTTTCCTGAAATTTTCTTTGCATTTCCACAAAACTGATTTGGGCATCTTTTTTGTCCAATTTCTGATAGTAAATAACCCTTTTTGTTGCAGCTATTTAGGTAAAAACCCATGTATCAAAAAATTATTTCCATTTATTTCCTGCTAAATGAATTTTGTACAAAATATCTTGCTTATTGTTTCTACATATGATTTCAACTGAATTGCAATTGATTTCTGCATTGGTGGATTTTCTTTTGTTACCACTGACTTCATTAAAATTTTTTTCGAAACATTACGTAACACTTAAGAGTATTCATTTGGAATCTTTTTTTTTTATGCAGAAGCAATGATTGACGAACTTTATCCAATCCGATAAATAATATTTCTTATTTTTCAAATTGAAATTTTTACACCATGTGTTTTGATTATTGAATAAGAATGTTCATTAATTATTGAATAAGAATATTTCTCCTCGGAAAGAGAAAAACATATATTTCAATCCTCATTTTGTTTGCATCCGCTATTCTGAAAAAAAAAAAAAAGAATAAATTTGGATGTATCAAAAATATTCCCTTCCCATTTCAAATAATATAATTATCTCCATGATTTTTTTCCCTCTAAAATATTTACATTTTTAAAATTCTTTGTTGGAATCATCCTAAAAATGTGTAAACACCCTCTGTATGAGGGTGGTTCAAAAGTACCTGTTTTTACAACATATGGCATTGCTAAGGTAAGTTGGTGTTACCATCTGTTGAATGACGCTAAAACAAATCTGAGACTGGTTCATTGGTAATTCGGATTGGTGCTGTGACGTTTTAATCTGCGTCAAGTTTTCACCATCAAACTGGATTCTTCATTATACTCCAGAAACCGATCATTAATCAAAAACTAAAGTTACTTCCAATAAATCTGCTCTGAAGATGGTATTATTATCTGGGAAAGTTATGGTGACGAATTTTTGGGAAGCGAAGGGCGTCATATACATATCCTTCTCAGTAATGGAATAAAGATCAATGCGGTGAGTTACCCCATTTCTGTTTCCCGCTCTTAATACCGTATTTCCCATTTATAACAAATGTACTATGGCAAGTAAGTAAGTAGTATGTGCCAACATAGGACGTGATTTTTTTAAAATTTCCTTAAATTCTATTTATTTAGCAATTTCCGATTCAGTTACCTTTCGATTACAGTAGATTCGATTACTATTATTCTTATCAGAAGTCCCTTCCAACTACTTTCAATATAAATGATTAATTACAATGATTCCCTCCAATGTACAACATCTATCAGTTTGTCATTACCCTCTATATCTCGTCTTATCAACTTCAGTTCTATTTCGCCTATACATCACTGTCTAATTCTATTCATTACACTTCTTATCTTTATCTAATTTACCTAATCGCGTTTCATTTGGTTTGCCAGGAGTTGTAATTGCATGCAATTCAAATTACCAAAAAGTCTTCCAAGTTAGTAAAGAGATAATCGTGAATAGCCCAACTTTCCAACCCTACTGTGAGATGTATAGGAGACTAATTTTCCGAAACCGCTCATAAAACTGGATTATTCTGTTCGAAATAAATATATATGCAAAATATGAAGTGAGCCTTACTTAAGTAAACATGCACGAGAGTGCGTAAATTTATTAAATGACCCATACCCATGTGAACTCTCAGAGCGGATATAACTCTAAGTATTAATTCAAGTAAAACATTAGAAGCATTTTGTCCTTGCACAATCTGGCATCCTTCCAGAGCATCCCTAATTTTTATTTATTTGAGACATACAAAACCGGAGCAGTAAAATGATACCATAAAAAAAGCTACTTTTACGCTCTACATTTTTGCATAGGAGATCCATTTTGGAGAGAATTAAGTTCCATTCTCAGCATAGTTTAGCATTGCCCGGAATTTTTATAGTCATTTTCGATATTAAGATACATTCACACGATGTTTGGAGGCCGGAATAATGAAATCGTTCGTATAACTTAACTTTCTTAATACTCCAAGAAAATTTTGTCCTTGAAAAAAAGTTAAATAAGATATTGAGGGGAAAAAAGTTAATACTTTTTTACAGAAATAGGGGCAAATTAAATGATCATGTGCGTTATTACAAAGATAAAAAAATAAATACACCTTCTCTTTTTAATGTACAGTTTCACAACTTACGTTGATTTTAAGAAATAATGGGCGACAGTTTTTTATGCGTTGATCATAAATTTATACTTTTATTCATCTTAAAACAAGTTTCCTGTCTCTTACCTGTTTTGAAACATGAAATGCATGATGAATTTTAGAAACCATTCATTTTTATTTAATTTAAAAATAAATTTTCAAAGAAACATGACAATTTCATTTAAAAAATGAAATTCAAGAATTTTACTAAAAATTATTTGTAAAAAAGATATCTGTAAGAATTTCCGTTAAATTTCTGTTCATATCTGTATTTTTTCCAACTACTAGTAAGAAATATGAATGAAATATAATTTTTTTCATATCTTCTGTAAACTATTTTTTTTCCAATTTCTTTAAAACATTTAGAATATTACGCAAAATTTCATAAATTTCCTTTTAAAATATGCTTGTAATTTTAAATATATTGTTTTCTTATGTGTTAGATGCGTTACCAATTCTTATCATACCTAAAGAATACTTTTTAAATATGTTCATTGTTGAAACAAAGCGTCATAGTCAATGGTGAACACTGGGAAAATTAAAATAGTATTCAAAATTTTGACCTAAATTATAAAATCACCTTAATTACTTCTACATTCAAGGCTAAATGTTTTTAAAGTCACGTTTAATCGTAAGCAAATTATTTTTATCACAATACTTTTATTAGTTTAATATTTTAAGGGATTTATTTATTCTTGAAAGCTTTGTTTATTCCGCAATTTTGGAATTTATATGTATTAGGTAGTATAATAATGATCATTATCACGATTAAACTAATTGTACATGCATATTATGGACAACAGATATAGGAAAGTAATAAAGGTATAATTGACTCTGACAGTAAACCAGTGCCACAGTCTTGAAATGAATATTAAACTTAACATTTAAACGCACATGTCAATTGACCTCTGATTTATTGTGAATAGGTAGCATAAAATATACACCAAAAAATTTATTCAGAGTAGTATTTCATCGGTAACGATTCTGAATTAAACTGGAACTGGATAGGTGGCGAATAGCAGCAAGTAAATTAGAAGTAATATGATGCCGCCGCAACAGCGCTAGAAGAAGCGGGCCTTAAGTAGAATTGTAAAGTGAAATTTTTAATAATAATAGTAATAAACAGATTGAACCATAAAATAACGTTTGAAGGTAAATATTATGCTATCTATTTACATAACGAATATGGGTGTGGAACCTGCTAATCATAAATAACTCTCACATAAATCACATTGTGATAAATTACATAGATTACATCGTCAAAAGAAATTTTACCTTATATATTTATGAGTTTTGCGAAATAGTGTCAATTTAAATCTAAGTTAACCTACATAACATAGTTTCTAAGCTGTATAAAATTATTATTTTTCTTTATGGTCTTGTTGATTAATTTGTTTGTAAAATTTCTTGCCTAGGCACCACTGAGTGGATAACGTTGCGTTAAACTGTTCATTACCAATGCAAAATCTTAAATAACCTTGTAGAATGTTCGAGCTTAAGCAAGATTTTTCTGCTACAGTAATTGATACCATCAACGTAGCATTTAATCAAAACATTTTAAAATTTCGAAATAATTCAATCACATAGCATCGTAGCATCTTGTGTGTTGGCTGAATGCTCTCAGGTAGGCCCTGTTAGGGAAATATCAAATACACATGAGTCAATATACAAAAGTGACTCAAAAAATACCTGTTTTTGAGAAAAGATGGCTTTACTAAGAACCGCTTGTGTTACTATTGTGCGCTTCCATCTGTTTAATGTGCCAAAACAAAAATGATAATGTTTTTTATTGGTTTATTTCGATTTGGCAGTCTTTTGTTAATAAATAAAAATTAGATTGCTGTCGCGTCAAGTTGTCGTTATTTTGTGTCACGTTGTCAGTGTCAATGAAATCTAGATTCCGTATTATACAACTAAGACTAAGCACAAATCAAAAGAATGGGATACGAAAGACGTTATTGTCACGGATTTCTTAGATACAAGCAAACCGAAAACTGGATAATACAACATTCATTTACCCCACTGTTATATCCTATTTCTAAAATAGATATTCTTTGAATTGTCCTTGCATCTCGAAACTTATGTTATCCAGAAGTTTAATGGGTGTGAAAAGTCAAATAATAAAACTAACGAAAATAAGGACAGTAAAACATACTGAACTAAATTATAATTTAAAAATTAGCTTATGGTCGGTTAATTTAACGTTGATACGATATCCATTGAGTGCTAAATTAGAAGATTTGAACAAGCGATGAGACAAATAAAGCTTTTAAATAATTTAAATACGTATTTTCAGGCATTATCATTGCGACTATGTTAACGTCCAAAAATCCCTTAAAAGGCACGTGTATTAATAAATAACATTAAGAGTACGTACAAAAATTGTCCGATTCTACATAATTCGGAAGATTCAAAAGTCAATTCAGTTTCGCAGCTGACGAGTCAAATTTGACACTGATTTGAAATTGAAAGTAAAAAAATCTCTTCATTAACTCAAAGGGCGTAAAATCACTTGGAAACTCGATGACGCTTTTGAGAAATTCTGATCATCAAATTCTCGTTAACCCTACCTGATGGGATTTGAATCGTAACGGTAACAGATGTTTCACTGCGCGTATCATTTTGTAAGATGAGATGTTTTGGTAGCATTTTTTTCAGACAGTGCTAGTAGAATGAATTCTACTGTCTAATAACACTTGAAATGCTGTTATAAGTTCAAAATGAATGGAATGATTAGTGTGTCTGAACACGTAACAGTACGGAATCTACGCCTTACAATTAAGGGACTTTTAATATTAATCCAAGAAAATTTGAACTAGAGTCAATCCTTTATTAACTTTTAGGAGAAATATGTTTAAAAATATGACAATTAAAGAATTATATGAATCTACGAATATCTTTATTTAAGTTGAAGAATACGCAATGATTAATCAAAGTTTACATTACATTAGCATGATTAATTAAAGTTTAATGAAGTATTAACCGTTATAATTAATAAGGGCTTATATATATATATATATATATATATATATATATATATATATATATATATATATATAGAGAGAGAGAGAGAGAGAGAGAGAGAGAGATATATGTATGTCTTTATTGATAAAAAGTTTTCTGGCACTAATAAGTGCTGCAACACGTATCAAGACTTTTATTTTGGTTAATAATACAAAAACATTTTATTAGCGCTTTTCCTCGATTAACGCAGATTTGATATAACATGGTCATTTGGTTTCGCTAAATTTCACTCAGCCTTTTTTTTTGTCGCTCCCCATGTATCTTATTAATTTTATTATAAGTTCATTATTATTAAAGAATTTTATTAGTTTTATTAACTAATAGTATGTGAACCCATTGACCTTATCGAAAAGATAAATTAGAAATTGTGTTTGTTTATTAACATCACACAGGGAAGCAATACAAAGTCTATTGGTGACGAACCTCGTAATTTTGAGCCCCGGTCTGACACGACCAGGAATGAAATCAGAGCTGCACCTCCCTCTCCAAACTTCCACACTCCGTAACGGGGGGACTTGGAGCCTCCACAGATTTAACTTGCATCAGACCCGCTACACGGTTAGCCATTAGTAGCATCAGAACTTGAGCCCACAGCTAAAAGAAATAACGATTGCCGCGAGCTCGCGACCATGACCATTAAGCTTCCGCGGCTAGTATCGAATTGTAATTTATAATGCTTAAAGAGGGTTTCGGTGGGGAGTGTTTACATATTTAAATTGGGAATATATTTTTGTAAATTTAAAATGAAATTATCTTCTACCTACTATGACTGCTACGTTACCTCGGTCAAGAATTAAAAAGAGAAGAAAAAATGAATAGTGTATATATGTATATTAATTTGGTAATTCTTTTGAATGCATACCTTATTATTGTACATAATAAGTGTGAGGTGTGTGTGCGAAATATGCCAAATATACGTATTTACTTGCATACGCATTTACTTAGTGAATTAGTTTATGCGGTAGCTCTATTAGAAATTGCAAAAATGTAAGTTAATGCTCAAATTTCTTGCTTATCAATAACTGTGTGTTCTCCAGAACTAAGGTAAAGAAAATAGGGACCTTCGTTGCAAAAGCGAGTTTTGTATTTCTGTCAATATATATTTATGTGTTACGTAACATATGTTATATTGCTCAAATAATATACAAATTACTTAAAATGCGTTTATTGTTTATCGCGCGTTCCCTATTCATTCCACTTTAAAATGACATCGTTTTTCATTTAGATCTTTGTCGTCTAGGAAGAAATCCTAAGAATCTAAATGAGTTTTTACTGTTTTAAAGAAAAGATTGACGAGCCTCCTAATCTCTCTCTTCATAAGTTGTTAGTCTATGAAGTAAGGTCCAGATAGCAGTTCAGTGATAAATTTTTATTGAAAGGGGAAGAAAATTGTTATGGTTTCTAATTGCACAAAAATTGTTATCTTGAACTTATTTCTAGCATTTGTTGGAAAGAAAAGGGAGAGATTCTATAAAGATTAGTACCATAAATTAGTAAATTTTAGTAAATGAAATGAATGTATAGTAATAACTTTTGCATTTAAAACTATTATCAGTCATATGGAACAGAATATTCTATCGTCATCTAATCTAACTCAATTAAGGCATCACAGTTCAGTTAAGGATAATTGTAAGCGAAACTCGATGATAATTTAAAAATTTATTTTTGTAATTTAAAAAGATGCATTTTGAATCTAGATGATAAATAATAAACAAATATTCTTAAGCATGTAATCATTACAGTAAGCGTTTTAGCCGAAAGGTGTTCCGAGAATGTAATAAGTGAAATTTTTATACAATTCAGCTTTCCAGAGCAATGAAATATAGTGTACATTCATAATAACTCAGAATAGCTCAATAATATCAAAGTCTGGCAACAAAAGAAACCAACTGTGAAATGTGCTTTTTTAAAAATCAATCAACATATATGACATAAATTATTTATTTAAAACTTACCAGATAATAAAGTGAGAGAGAGAACAATTCATATTTTCGGTAACCTAGGGTTTTCAAAATAGATTAATAATTCTTCACAGATCCTTCGATTCGATTGAGAAATTACAACTATGTTCAAGATCAGATATACATTAAGGTATCAAACTGACTTCTGAAAGGCTTTTATCTCCATATAATAATTCTTACCGTTATGCGAAGCTCATTGACAAAACACTTCTTGATTTTGACATTATTCTAACCAGCATTTGTCTATGGCATTTGCAACGGATGCAGTTTAGTTAAACAACCGCATAATACCGCAATAAAATAGTGATTGGTGACATTATTTTACTATACAATACTGATTTTAACCCAGGATAAGAAGATTGCTCGTAAGTAATATTAATAATTGTGGCTCGGTTAGCTTCTCTCTCTCTAGTGTACTATTTCTCTTTTAAGCACTAAATTATTATTAAGTAAAATGTATTTAATAACTAATCATTTTATAGCCATAGTAGCCAATGTGAATTAGAGTTAAGCTCATGGTTATCGATACTTTAGTAGAGTCTCGTGTTCGAGAATCGTTTCCATTTAAGACCCGTCGTGTAGAATGCACATTGTAGTTGCCGGGTTCAAAAATCTCACATTGGAACAGTGTGGAGGTGGAGAGTTAGGGGCTTACTCAGATGTCGACTTTGTAATCTGGCCGTAAATCAAATTACGAAGAATATTCGGCTGTATTTAGAGCATGTTTGGTCGCGCAAAGAAATAGGTAACCGGAAAAACGATGCAAACAAATAAATGTACTGTCACACATTAAACTTCTATCGTAAAGTACTTTACTAAGACTATGATCAATTTAGTTGTAAGAATTTTGGAGAAACATATATCACATCCTTAAGGAATACAAAAATGAGAAAAATTCAGATTTTTATTATGTATTGATTTTCGTTTGCACGAGTTCAGCAGAGATTTCTATTTCACTTTTTCAGTTGCTTTCTTACAGCAGTTTTTTTTTTTTTTGACTGATTGCTTACGAATGTCACACTTTTATGTAACATGGTGGTTATTGGCGATGTACCTAGTAATTTTGAATCACGGTCTGTGGCCTGAGCTGGCATCTCTTCTCCAAATTTCCACACTTTGCCAACGAGAAGACTTGGACCTTCTTAGATTTAATGTCCATAAACATTAATGTGCATAAACATATTTGGCTATCACAGTAGTTATAATCTTGCTTAGCAGCTATATTATTTTTCATTTTTTATTAAAGTTGCACTCAGAAGCAACACAGGACTATTTATTTTATTAATAGATTTCGTTTATTTGCATTAAATTTCTGTTTTTTGTTAACATTAATATGTTTATTTTATTATTATGCGATATATATTTCTGCCAAATCTAAACAAACGGTACACAAGCATTTTATGATATCACGTGAAAAGATTTAAAAATTAAGCGGACCTTAATGTTTATGAGTGTAAATTTTCCTACCATGCATATGTATAATGAGTGGTTATAAAAGTGACCTTACTTAGACCCCTGAGAACCCATTCTGCCTTTCGGATTTTCATGGTAGATACGTTATATGGACCATGGGAATAAGATTTCTGCTATAGTTCAGATTTTTATATTTTTGCCACCAGATGGCGCTTTTCAAATTTTTTTATGCAAATTATTCAAACATATAAAGAGACTTGCAGTCAGAGACACAAAATCATTCTACGAGTCTTTCTCATCGTTAATCATGCCCTTGCAGAAGAAAGATCAATCTTTACAGGTAAAATTGTTTTATCAGGACGGCAGCAATAGTTTATCTGCAATGCGTGAATATCGGCGCTTAAAGAAATTGCGAAAAGGGCCCATATCTAAGAATAGTTTTTAGATAATTATGAAATTTAAAAAGACTGGAGACTTAGGAGTACTGCCAAGAAGAAGGCGATAACTGGTTGCGAATGAAAGAGCCTCCAGTTCCAGGTATTCTTCAGCAAATGCTCGATCGGCGTCATGAGAGTTGGTGATACCATGGTCGACAGTACAAGAAACTCCGCGTTTCATTTCAAAAGTGTATCTGTATAAGATCCACAAAGGGCAAATGATACAGTCTCAAGACACACCAAGCATGCTTTGATTTTGCTTGCAGATTTTCGGCGAGAATGAAAGTTGATGACTTGTGGCCTTGGGAAATTCTATGGTCAGATGAGGCTTTCTTTTTTTTTAGATGGAGCTGTGAATAATCAAAATTACCGCATATGGGTTGCTTCTCCTCCTAATGTCTTGCCCCAACAACCGCTGCATTCTGATTACGTGACTGCATGGTGTGCATTTACTGCTGATTAATTTATCCTCGGACCATTTTTTTTGAAACTCTCACTCCTCGTGATCCTAAAACCATGTCTATCACGAGTGCATGGTACAGTAAATTTCTTCAGCAGCACATCATTCCTGCAAATCGTTTTCCCATAGTCCATACAATATATATACCAAGTGTCATCAAAATTCAATTAGTAGAACGGGTTCTAGAGAGGTCTGAATAGGGTCACTTTATTATAACCACCCTGTATGTTTAAA
>BMAW01054540.1:144205-246609 GCA_019974015.1 Nephila pilipes
AAAAATGCCATGTAAAGTGAATCCGTGTTATATGAAAGAAAGAACTAGAGCGAAAAAGGGGATTAGGCTCCAAAAATTAAAAAAAATATATATTATATTTTCATAACTATGATAAGTACCTTTATGAAAGTTTTCTTAAGAGGCTATACTCATTGGTTTGAATTACACAACGATTTCTTCACTATTAACAGAGGCGTTTTCTTTTTAGTAAAATATCCTCATCTCTGAGTATTTTTCTGCTTTATCTTCAGATCCAAGCTCTACCTTTTGCATAAAATATGTTATTTTATTTTGGTTGCTTTTAGTTAAAGGATCTTTATGGATTTCCTTATATGACGCTTAGCATTTATGCAGTTCTTTTTTAAATTTTAAACTCCTTTCATTTCAAGGATCTTCATTTAAGAAATATGACTCTAACTGTTCGGCTTGGCCTAGGCCTTACTTTATGCTTTGAAGAATAAACTTTTTATTTCTGTTTTCACCTAGGCTATCATCCTCTGAGCTATCTTGGATTCTAGATATCATTTCTACCAAAATTGCTTCATCAATTTTTTTTTCACCAGAAATTCTTGGTTATTTTATGCTGTCATATAGTCAAAACAATTCCTTGTAAATATTTAGCAAATTCTACTCATTTTTTTTCTGCTATCACGATCAAATGTTCTCTTTCAATTGACTCCGACCATATATATATATAATCAATTAATGTCGTCGGATTTATTTATCTGATGGATGAGTGTGAGATTGAATCTGTGTTATAGAAGTCAAAATGCCGTTTTATACAGAGGATACCTATATATATATATATATATATATATATATATATATATATATATATATATATATATATATATATACAGGGTGCCCACTATAGTCCCTTGCCACCCTCTCAACTTCGGAACCGCTGCTGCAATATTCATAAAAGGGGTGTTTAGGTACAGTAAAGTACTCATGCGCTATTGAATGAAACCATCTACGTTGCCACCAAATGGAAAACTGCGGAGTTAGCCTTCCTATCTCCAAAACGGAACAAACAGGGAAAATATGATTTACAAAGTTTTCGAGTATCATCGATTTAGTACGAAAAGACACCTAGTGGACATTAATGCAAAGAATAGAATGGTTGATAAGCGCATTTTTTCCCCTTGATTTCCTACACAGTGACGTTACGAAACTTGAATGGAAGCACTAACGATTATCTTGCGGGCAAAACGTGACACCGCAATGTGGTACATTGATAACGCTTGTGATTCCCAATCAAAAGGACCACGGTTCAAACCCTAAGGGCTGCATCCTTGTATTGATTGTGTTTATAAATAGAGTAGATAATGCGTAGATGGTGTAAAATAGTGTCTTATCAACTCAACGTAACTTGCGCTTGATTTTCGAAATATTCGCAGTGATGACAGCTGAAAGGAAAGTGACTACAACAACGCGACGCTGCAACAATCAAATTTTGATTTGGCGGCAAATGTTTACCAAATCAGAGGTAAGCTACGAATCATTGTCAAACTTGTTTTTGCACCATTCAATAGGTTACCAGTGCAGCACTCTCTGGTAACACCAGCTTGGCTTAGCAAAGCAGTCTGTCATCAAAACCATTCCCGTAAATGCCTAATATGCTGAAATTTTTAATGCTTACAAGCCATTTTTGAATTAATCTTTTATTCTCATAATGTTTTCATTCTATAATTTCTTAATTCAATTTTCTTGGTATTTTGTCCAAAGAATGGAATATATCATGAAATTTTAACATACCAATTTAAATAATTTTCGATTTCTTAAAATATTTAATCAATTTTTCTCATCCACATAAATTACCCATATATTACTCCAAAAGTATTTAACTTTGACAAATAAATTTGAAATGGACTTGAAAAGTGTAAAATTGCGATAAAACAGTCTATCAGGTAGAAGTGTTAAAAAACCTCTAGTTCATTTATTAAGTTCCTAACACATGTTTTTAAAACTACGAAAAAAAAAAAAAAATACTGACGGATTCATAGTTACATTTTCGAAGAAGTGGTAAATGAAATGCCGGTAAATTTTCTTTTTCAGAAGGAATAATGCTGTTAAGATTATCTTTGCATCGTATATCGTCACTTGATCGTGGTTCAAAATTACAAGGTCTGTCGCCATTTGCCTTTGTATTGCCTCTTGTGCGACGTTAATAAAATCGATCGATTGTATTGTATCATATAACATTAAAAGCAAAAATAGATTTTACAGTTCTAACCCAATCTCTTTAAAATAATTTCAAAAATGAAAAATATGCCTTACCACAATTTTTCATGCTTAATAAATAAAATTTTTTTTCCTGATTTTGGAATTTGGATTAAAAAGTGATATAAATGTAAATACTAAACTTTAAAAAGCATTTGCACAAAAATGAGTCAAGAAAAAAATATTGGAAATCTACAACTTACGATTTTAAGTCTGGTTACTTCTGATCGAATTCGATAGAATCATTGGCAATCCAAATTACGATAACCGAATTCTTATAAAAGACGGAAGGGAAAAAAGAAACATTTAAAAGACATTGTTTAAAATTATATATTTGACAAAAATGAAATAAAAATACTCCTTTTCATTAAAATTGACCATTTTAAAGTAGTCGGATGCGTCCACTTAGGAAATATAACCTTTCTTTTCAATCATAACTAACAATCTATAGTCTAACTAAATTAATAGATAATCAAAGAAAATATTATGCTCATAAATTAGATTTAAATTCACCTTTTACCGAAATGGAAGAATTGACGGCGTAGCATCACTACGTTTCCCTTAAACAGAATACTTATGAGCAGAGGCTCGGTGTTATAGTAAGAGCATCTCATTCTGAAATGGGATGCTCTTTTTTTCATTTTTTTACAGTAGCGCAGTGCACTTCTGTTGATGAAACACACAAACTATAGATCTGTGAACATACGAACAGTTCGAGTTGAAATAACCCTAGAGTTGATGTCAATAACCCTCTAAAAATTTGGCATTGAAGTTGTGTTCATCTTAAGATTTCTTCTGGGTTAAATACCGACTCTTTTTGTGTTGTTGTATCCTTTCGACCTTACTCTGATCATAGGCGTAATCCTTTCTTCCAAATATCGAATCCATGCACCAAAATAATATTATCCAAAGGCTTCCGTTGCAATCGACTACACTTGGGTATAATCCTTCAGACCACTCATTTGGTAAAGAAATTTCCGACGAAATTGTATTTGCCAATATAAGGGGGTTGTTTTTTCCCCAGCGCTGGTCAGTAGGTTGATTTCGGAGACGGAGGTGATTTGTACTTCCAATTTTCGGGTAGGAAGAAAACTTGTGCGGAGATTCCTTAGTAACGCCTTAGACAATTGCATAAGAAAGGAGTTCAATGCTGTGTCAATTATTAGACGCTTTTAACTTCTACCGCTGTTCTTTGCGATTTACGGAAGAGAGCTGCAGCATCATGCGATCATCGTTTCACTGTTAAGACCCATTGATCACGCATCAATTTTTCACGTTTCAACTCATTCTGCGTAGTGAAAGTCACAAGTCACCTCTGTTACTTCAAATGAAAAATCTTAATTACTTAGTTGAATTAGTTTAAAGAATATTATAGTATTTTAATAATAAAATGTACAAAAAAGAAATGATAGAAATACCGCAAGGTGAGCCTGCAGGTAATAGTCTGGTTAATATTTATTTGCTTTTTATGAATGTAATACATTGATTATAATAATTTTTCTGTATTTAGTTATATAGATTTTCTGTATTTAGTTATAAATAATCTGGTTAGTATTTATTTGCTTTTTATGAATGTAATACATTGCTTTTAATAATTTTTCTGTCTTTAGTTATATAGATGATAATTGTTTTCAAGCTAATAATAATAAGAAGAAAAACGTAACTTGTCTCTTTATCTAGTTTATTTCAAATTATTGCAAACTCTTGATAATATTTTTGAATTTGAAAAGTTACTTAATTTTTATTTACTTAATTTATTTATTATTTATGAGTATTTACTTAAGAATTTAAGATAATAAAATTTATAATAATATTTATGAGAGGGATAATTTTTGCTTTATTATTCATAAGATACTCTTTTGGAGTAGTTCCATGAGTATTAATATGTCTTATAAATATTATTCATAATTATATTTTACGAAACAAAAGACTTGATATTAATTTACTTTATATTTATGAGAATTTCGATGATTTTTGATAAAAACTTTCCTAAAAGTTATGTCTCTGCATGCTAAGTATCCTTTGATTTTTATTAGAATCAATTAAAAATATAATAATTTTAAAATAGAATAAATGTTTAGGTAGTTGATTTATATGTATAGAACTTCTTTATTTTATAAATATATTTATTTCTTTTTCTAATTTTCAATTTTTTTAAACTTTCTAAGTTTATTTTCCTCATTTTGTTTTAAATTTCCAATAGTTTATTTAGTTTTCACTTGTTATGATAAAAGGAGTTGCCAATATATGTACCATTTTCAAACAATAGATTTTTTGACAAAACTGTTGGGTAATTAATATGAAACCTGTTCATAAACACTATTCATATTGATAGGTGTTTCCAGTACTTTGATTACCACATGTTTCTATCTGCCTGCGTACCTACCTACCTATCTTCGTATGTAAGTAGTATGTAAACAGCGATCAATCCTCTTTCTCTCTCTCTCTCTCTCTATTGAAAAGAAGAAAAAATTCTAACATTTTAATGTAAAAACTATTTGTAAAATAACTACTTATGAAATTTCGATCAAATATATAGAAACTGGTAATTTAATAAACCAAAATTTATTTAATCAAAATTTTAATATATAATACCCTTATTGATTTGTATAATATGTTCAGGTACAAACACAATCAATGACATTATTGAGACTTTTGAAACAATGACTGTAGAACATCTGAATGGATTCCTTTTTTTAAGAAACTTGTTAGAACAGCAATTATTACAAATACTTGCTCTACACGATAGATGTTAATAGAGCTTTAAAATCAGTAAAAGTAGTTGGAGTTAATATTTTTACATTGAGACTGATATTTTTGTTTCCCCCAAGATAGTTTATCGATCATATGATTGTTGATGAACAACGGCTATAGTAACCGTTACATATTTCAGATGGCTATTTCCCCGTTTCACGTATGAGCACTATGGATTTAGAATAAGGTAGTGTCTTGCACATACACTCAGACAAAGTCACGACTACGGGGAGGTACGTACACCTCAGTACTCGATGCATTGATGCAAGGGTTGGATTGTGAATGCTTAAGCTATTACTCGTGATTTCGCATTCTTTTTCACATACCTTACATATCTATATATTCACACACACTCTCCTTCTTTATACACCTGTGGAAGGTGCCCCCTACTTATTGCCCGAGGCGAGTGCCTGTGAACAAGCTACAGCCTGTCATGGACATGTATCTTTTATTCCGGGATTGACACTGGCTAATATCCCAGAGAGCTGAGGATAATGGGGTGTCAGGTGGTGAGCCACCTGTCTTCTAGTTTTAACACTTGAGGAATGTGACCCCTTTTTCTTTACACACCTGTCTATGGTGCCCTCTTATGAAGGAGTTGGATTTAAAGGAATATGTCGAAAACCTGTATTAAATTATCACCTCTGAGACGCGATCCAAACATTTCCTCTAATTTCTATTCCCAAGGAGGAGCACCGTAATTTTTTCCACCAGAGGAGATGCCTAAGACCATGGTCTTGTAATGTCACGATTTGAAACGATCAAAATTTGCATGCTTCGGTAGTTATTTTGCCTATATTCTTTGAAACGTCGGGGTCAACTAATCAACAATTTCCTTGATATACCTCAGGAGCCCAATGTTACATGGCTGCACTAGTGAAGCCAATCCCTTATCTAGCTTCAGCTTTACTACCAGCTTACAAGTTCTTAGGCAATATGTAAAGTAGTGAACGACATTACTGTCTTCATCACAAACACGGTACTGCTCTCAGTGTTTCCAAGCGTCTTGAGATAAGCTGGAAATCTGACATGACTTGTGACTAACTGAACTATTCTTTGTCTTTAACGTGGAGATTAATCTCCGGTGTAGGCAAGATCTAGTGTTTCGATCTTACTTTCAGGTTAGTGTTCCATCTCGTTTGCCACATTCTTAGTGCAGCTTGTCGTAGATCCCACTTCTTTATTCTTGCGTAAGTTTGAAGTGGAACTGTGACATCTATTAGTTAAGCCATTTCTTTAGAAGCTTCAATCACCTTTTCATTACCCACAGTTCTTGCATGTGCTTTAACTTAATGTAAAAGGATTTTACTTTCCGTTGTTATCTTCTGAAAAGCGATCTTGATATTTTGGATGAGCTTGTGTTTACTGTCTGGATTCTAAAGTGAAACCAGAACCGACCTAGAGTCGAAGTAGATGTTGACCCTTGAGTATAGTTTAGAGTTTTAAACACAATTCGATAATCTTTCAATAGGGCCAGTGCCCCTACTTGGAAAACTGTACAGATGTTTTCAAGTCTGAAGAGAACCTCCTTTATTTTGCTACCGAATAGGAATACCACGAATGTCATCTACAGAGAAACCATCGGTATACATTTCAAGTTCACTTTTTTTTAGTATTTAACAGAATGGGAAGTCTATTGGCTGAATGAAAACTTCAGATGTCAAATGGAATAGTAATCGCTACTGTTGTAAATACAATGAGATTTTCATTTCCCTCACTCACCAAAAAGGCCTTGATCCAAACCTTTACTCAAACAAGATGAAGAATTGAAGCAGGTAAAAAAATGGTGGTCCAATGATTGAATTTTGGAAATAAGTTCTGGAACAAAAATATTCTGAATCCAAAGTATGTGCTCTGAGACTAATCTCGGTTTTCCGTATTGTGTGTATTTTTATTCAACACTTAAATATATTAAAATAAGATATCGGTCTGCTTTAACTAATATGCATTTAACTGAGCTTGTGCGAATTTCCCTAACTAGTCACCAACCAAACTTTCGGTAGTTAACTACTAAGATAAATAACACTTATAAAGCATCCAGAAGCAAACCTAACGCTTAAAGATTTTCTTTACAAAATCGTTAGGTAGAATCAGCACCAAAAAAGTCATTAAGACTTTATACCATCAGTAAAATCAATAATCGCCAGTAACACTTTTCTTTATGTTTTCAATAAAATTATTAAGTTTCTTAACTAATAAAAGAGAAATGAGATAAAGTAATTACTTTTGGGCACTAATAAGTTTAAGTTTACCTACAACTTTGAAAAAAGAAGTGGTTTAAATTAATTGATTTTGGACTTTGAGTAGTTTTGGTTTATCACATTTCTTGCACATATTTTATTTGCATGAGAGCCGTACCACTCACCTACGAAATCGGCGCTAAGTCCTCCCCTGTAATGTACATTGTAATCAAAATTATGATGCTAAAATTTTAATAAGGGCACTGATCATTAAAAAGTGATTGAGATATCTGCTCTGTAAATGGAGCCTTTTAGAATTTATACGCTCACGGATTGACAAATTGGGTCATTTCAGGTGGTTTTCATATTTAATCTCAAATTTATCTGAACTTTTCAGCACGTACCACATTAATGTTATATTAGCGTAGTTATAAATATTTGTCCGGTACTCATGATTAGATGCTGTTGTGAGAGTATGTCATATAGTTTCTAAGAAGCATAAACATGCACAAAAAACTAACGAGAATTTCCAGCCTGAATGTATTAGAATAAAATTTAATATCCGTTTTTAGCGTAGTTATAAATATTTATATACGTATAAATGCTTTTAAAATTGTAAATTTTACAACTCAGTTTTATAGATTAAAATGAGATTTAGGTTATAATAATATTTTTAAAGCAAAATTGTTGATTTGTAAATATATTTTTTAAGCTCGTTTGGGTGATTTCAGAAAATACCCACAATAAAAAATCTATTGTTTGATTGTAAAAAATTGATATTCCCACAAAAAAAAGGTTAAAATTATAATACTATTTATAATGAGATACGACAATCGTAGTGCTATACGAGAAGGGGAATTTAGTTGCACACGCATATCACAAGATATTTCTTAAAGTAGCTATTTCTATTACAAATCTCTCTCAATATGATACTAAAAGCCATAAAACCAAATTACTGTTTCATATAATTTTGTATTTTGTTTCGTAAGTTAGATTTATCTCGAAATACAATAAAAGTTCTACATAATCAGTTTAGGCAGCAAAGCTCGTACAAAAAAGCTAAATAAAGCACATTTTTCATCTTTTGCTAATTTATTACCCCACACATTTGTTCTTAATTAAACTAAAAAACCGAATAAATAAAATTTACAGCAGTTTTGAAATAATAGAATACTTTTTTATGTTATGTTTAGTGCCTACAATAAAACAATTAAACCGCTTAGAGCTCTGCAACTTTTCTTAGATTTTAATTAAACTCTATTATTTATATTCTATAAAGTGTTATAATAGTACACAATTTTGAAACAAAACTTAAATAAGAACATCTAAACTAATATTATTCGCTTATGATAACTCATTCAATACATATTATTAGAAGTTATCAAATTTTTTTTATATAATTCTATTTTCGTGGAAACAAAGGTAAAAAAAAAGAGAGAAAAATTCTTGGTAAAAAAATTGCATTCTTGGGGAGTCAAAACAGAAACACTAACAGAAGAGAGAGGGGAGAAAGATAAACCTCTCTCTTAATCAAAAATCTAAATTTGATTTTTCTATTGTGATGATACTTAGAAAGTCATAACGCAACGAAAAAAATGGGTTTCTTACAGTCAATTGAAGTTTTTGAATTTTACATTTGAATAGATTGTGAATGAAGTAATATGTCAAGGCCTTGTTCTTGCCAAACACAGCAATTAAACTCATTCATTCTAATATTTCATTTTCTTTTACTGCAATATTCCTGGAATAAAATAGCTTAAAATAAAAGAAAAAAAAAAAGAAAAAAAAAAATTGGTACTATTTATGACAAATAAGCAAGCAAATTTATTTTTAGAAAGCAAAGTACTAGACAATATACTTCAATGTTGATCAACTTGACTTATAAAATAAATGCTTTATTATATTCTTACTTAAAAGCATTTGCAAGGATAGAACCAATTCGGGTTCACATCCACGAAAAGAAAAAATCTTGACATATTTCAACTACTTAAGTTTTGTAATAGAAAGATATATTTAACGAAACATATTACAGCTTTCATTTTAAAAAATTACTTCATTTCTAAAGTTTATGGAATTCTAATGTAAAGCTAACGATTTCTAATTGTTGTAGAGTTTGGAAAATTGTGATTTAAATATCTTTGGTAAGAATACTACAGTCCATTAAGAAGTTTTAAGACCATATTAATTTTGGAAATTATAAAATAAATAAACGTCTCAAATATAATTAAAGTAAATGAAGTATGATATTATGTTACAGTACAGCGTGATTCATAAAGAAGTATACACTTTTTAGGCGCTGTAAAACACTAACAGTCAAAGACACGCACCACCTCAGCAAATTATAAGGTAGATGTACTCTTAAAGTTTGTGTCTCACCCCCGACAGAAGTAAAGTAGACAATAGCGTGCGTGTGATCTGACTAGGCGAAGTGACAGCGTCTGCAGTGTAAAAGGCTTTTTGTGTTTTAGAATTTAGCAAAACAGGGGGAATCCTCAACTATTGTGTAACAGCATTTTCGATCACGGTTAGGAAAAGGAGCTAATACTAGAAAATCCTTCTATCAGTGGCATGAAAAATTTAAAACTACGAGCTGTTTTTGCAAAGGCCCTGGACGATCGAGTGCATCGCAAGAAATCGCCGATAGAGTTTACACCGACATTCAATGAAGCTCAGGAAAATTAATTCGGAGTATGAGTCGTTAAGCACAGATTTCGCTGCTCATCGTCTGAAGAATTTTGAGAAAGAAGCTGAAAATAATCCCATACAAAGTGGAGGTGCTGCCAAATCTGAGTGACATGGACAAGCAAAAACGTTTCGAATTTTGTGCCGATATGCAGCTTCGTTTTGAAAATGACTATTTTGCCGATCGCTTAGTTTTCACAGATGAAGCAACATTTCATGTCAGTGGGAAGGCAAACAAGGAAAATGTTCGATTATGGGGAACTAGGAATCCCAAATTCGCAGAGCAATGCGTGCGAGATACCCCTAAGGCAAATGTGTTCCGTGCAGTGTCCAGAAAGAAAGTGATCGTCCCCTTCTTTTTTCACGAACAAACCGTCACAAAAGCCAATTTTTTGGATATGTTAACTCTTTGGATGATACTATAATTGCAGGATGACATTGACAACTTCATTCTTCAATTGAATGGCGCACCATTACACTGGTCAGCATACGTGCGAGATTACCTCGATGAACATTTCCTTGACCGATGGATTAGAAAAGCCATGGACTACAGCATGCCATTTTCCCAATGGACACCCAGAAGTTCTGACCTAACACTTTGTGATTTCTTCCTGTGGGAGTACGTAAAGAACAAGGTATTCGTCCCACCCCTTCCTTTTGATCTAGCGCTGCTGAAACAGCGTATCACAACCACTATCGATGGACTTGATTCAAATACATTAACATGCATTTGGGCGGAAATGGATTACCGGGTCAAAGTGTGTCGCGTGACTAAGGGTCATACATAGAAGATCTGTGACTGTCTGTAATAAAACTTAAAATAATTCCATATAATTCTGTTGCAGGTAACATATAATATCTTATATTGTTCTTGATTTACAGTGCATTGAAATTGCATACTTCTTTATGAATCATCCTGTATATTATTATAATTAGGTTTCAATGATTTTGAATAATGTAATAAATGATTAAGTTAACAAAAATATCAGAAATAAATGATAAATTACTGATGACTAATTGTAAGACTACTTGTCTAATAAAAAGTATGAAAATTTATACTTTATTAGTTCTACATTTTTCCTCATAACCTCAAGTCTGTTCTTTTTTCCATTCAAATGACCATGTGGTTAAATTAAATTTCAGTTCATGGACTGATGCAAACTGTTTATTATTAGCAAACATTTTGTGACATTTTATATCCCAAAGTTTTTTATATGGGGTTCAAGTCTGGACTTGGACTTGGCCATGTGGCATAACGTTAACTTTTTTTTTTCTTTTTTAAATAATTCCAGTGTGGATTTAGATGCATGTCAAGAAGCATTGACTAATTGATTTTTCCTGTGAGCACTACCTAATAAAACTCTAAACGGCATCACATGGCTATATAATATAGCTTGATATTCTGCTAAGTCCGTACGTCTCGAAATTCTCTGCAAATCATGCGATCCATCATGATACTAAAGGCTCTCCCAACCACTAATGATCCTCCTCCCATTTTTCGACTGAAACATTCTATCAGTACCTTTTTGTTGATAGTGTTTGAATCCATCGGGACTGTAAAGGTCAAAATATATTTTCATCAGAACACATAATTTGTTTTCACTCATATTTTCCCTGATGTGACATTTTAGCCAATTTCAGTCTTTCATCTCAAAAATGTTTCAATACATCCGATGTTTCCTACATTTTCATAAATTTTGCATTAGTAATTGATTTAAGACTCTTCTAAATTTCCGGAAATGTAAAGCTTTCTTTTACTGAAAAGTTTCGAAATTTCACGACTCGAAATACCTTTTTCAGTTGATAGTCGGAAAAATATGTCAATCGTCTTGTTCTGTCAAAATTCTTTTTCTTCCAGATCTTTTTATATTGTCTGAATCGTCTTTTTTTAATTATGGCATTGTGAATTGCAGTTTTAGAACTCTTCATTAACCTATATATTCCTTCTTTAAAATTTACCAGTACCCTTATTAAATAAAATTTTTCTCTCTTCACTCTCAGATAACTCTTTATTCCGCAACATATTCAAATAAATCGCGGATAACACAATCAATATCCGCACCTTTGCTTCTCATTTAATAGGATCATGAAAGATTTACGCATGTGTTATTAAAATAATCTGATGTGACATATAATATGTTAATGTCTCAGGTGGTCTTATAATTTCTTAACAAACACTTTATTCAATTTTTTGAAAATTGAATAAATCTTAATAAATTTAGATTAATTTTTAAAGCTGCATTTATAGTACAGAAAGTGATGTCCGATCCATTTTAAATACACACGCTTACAATTTGCATATTATATCTTCTTCAAAAATGCACAGATTCGATAGTCGTCTTATACTTTCTTAACCCACTGTAGCTTCCGTCGATAACTTTATCTGGTTTTAAATGTGATAATGACAAAGTAGGACGGAACATTTTTATACTTCATTCTTTACGATGGATGAGGTTTATACACAAGACAGAAACTCATATTGACAACCTTTCAAATTTGGGTAAGATGAATATAGTTCACATTTTTTTTGTCTTTTAAATTCTGAATCTTTTGCCTTCTTAATTTTAAAAAAATAGTAAAAATAAGATAGATATGTAGCGTAATATTTTGCATAAAAAGAAAAAAAACCTTTTCTCTGAAAAGTTCTGCATAAACTCGAAAAAACGGACACCTTTAAATATTTCAGTAATCCTAATTGTAACTAAATAAAACTGATGATAGTGTTAATAGTCTATAGGGACTAAATAATGATAATAATTTATTCCAGTGAAAATTTTCAACTCTGATAAATGAACTATTTAAAAATATATTATGATTTCTGTATAAAGAATACATAACAAATAATAAAGTGAAGTAAGGGATAAGTTTAATTTTTCTCTGAGATATATTTTTCAGTAAATCCTCTCAAAGAAATAATAATGTTCATAAAATCAAATTCCTTTAATCTGATAATCAAATTCATTTAATTTCATAATAGTTCAAGTCAATATTGTTATTTGAGAAAGAGACATTTTTTTCACCAAAAAGGGTTCAACTTCATTACACAATAGTATATTAATTTAAAACACAATTTCATATATACTGTGTCTTTAAAAAGTATTCAGATTCGGAAACAAAATCCTAACTTCATTTTATTTGATCAGAATTTGTGACAAACTAGAATTTTGTCTTGCACGTGGGATTTGTAGAAATAAATAAACTTGAAAATGAGTACAAAGTCAATAACAATAAATTTAGAGATATCAGGGAATAAAAGGGCAGAGATTATATTACTGAAAACATCATTTAACCTTGAAAAAGATTTGAATTTGTGCTGATATCCATCGCATCTGAGACGAGCTAAATATTTTCCAAACAGAGGAATGACAAATAATGCCTGCTTCGCAGGAAATACAAAGCTTATACTTTCTTAATAAGAATGAAGTGGCGACTCTTTTAAATATATTTCACTATAACAAAGCGAATTAAATTTAACAATTTTTATTTTCTATTCAGTATGCACAATACAGCTTACGAAAACAAATAACTTGAGAAATGATGCTAGATATCTGAGAACTTTCTTGAAATAATTTCTAAAAGCTTTTTTCAAATCAACGTTATTAGTGTCAGATGGCCTTAGTTTCTGGTTTTAGTTCAAATCACATTACTATCATCATGTAATGTTATTTGATGATTCTCATGCTATACGATTGATGACAGGTCTCAGAATTTTTAACCATAGTCAGTCAGCGAGGACACTTGAGCTGGTATATTTAGCCTCTTCTGATAAACTATTTGGTATTTTAGTGTTCTATTTAATGTTCAGCTGCCTTTCATTACTCAGTAAGACTGGTTATTAAGGGAATCACACAGGATTCCAAACCACACCTTGACTGGAACAATGTAACTGTTTAAAATTAAGAATAAACATTTAAATTTATCGATAGTTAAAATCGAACTTATACTTTAATTCAAAATAAATTACTGAGAATGCACTAATTTGTAAATAAAAACGACACACACGTACATTTTGGAGTATTTTAGGAGCAAAGGAAAATTTAGCGTAAATTATAAAGGAAGGGAATCTTTCTTGAAAGGGGTCGGGCTGTTAAGAATTTGTTGTAAATTAAAGAAAGGCAACGAAGTGAACAATTACACCCTTCAAGTGTATTTATTCTAGGAAAAACTTTTTTTTTATGGATTCTTGTCACATTAACTGAAAGTGAATCTTTACTTATAACTTCTTGTATGTTCAGATTCAATTTCTAATAACCATGAATATGAAACCAAAAATATTTTTTTCTATTTTTTATTGAATTTAAATATTCTTTAAAGGTGTATGCTACAACGAATAAAAGCAGTTAATCCAATAAAAAATCTTTATATATTCAGAGTATCTCCTCTTTCTTATCGATTACAAGTTATAAACTGTACGGGGATTATACTCTATTATTTAACTCTTGTGCCATAATTCAATTTAATCTATTAAGCTGATGAGACAAAAAAAATAATTTAAGAAACTCGAGACTAAACAAGCGAAATTATTTATTATCAATGCCTAATAACCTAGACAACATTAATTATTTATTATCAATGCCTAATAACCTCACCGGTGTTCCGCCCTGGCTAACAATTCTAATTCTAATTGGAAAAGGTATTCTCTAACAGAGTCTTTTGCTATTGTTGTCTGAACTGTCTTTGAGAATAACCACGTAAATTAATGCTGTTAGTCCAATTCCTTTAGATCGTCACAATACTCGGGCTACCAGTTCTTGTCTCACTCACTCAGGCTGCTTATCCTTAGCCTTAATATCTCTTCTAATTTCCCCTTTACGTATAGTTACATATATATTCTCAGTTGAAATCGCTTCTTTAGATCATTCCTCTATATAATCAATAGTCGGTAGCTATTACTCTTCATAGTACCTGCTTCTTACTAGATCTGTACTCAGAGTTAACCTCTCTCTTCTCATTTCCTCTTTACTTATATATATAAAAAAACTGAATCATTTCCCTTTATTTCGACCTGTATCTAATTTATATAATCACGTTTCATTCTGGTTGGGCAGAAATTGTAATTTTATGCAATTAAGCTCAATAGGGGTCCCAGAGGTTAGAGAAGAGGAAATCGCGAATAGCCAAAATCACAACTGCACTACATAATATTACAAAAGTGACACCTGTTTAATACAAATAAACATATAGAATAAATTGACGCAGTTTCTAAGACAAAAACGAAATTTTGTAGTGTTAATATTTGATTTTCGGGTGCAGTGTTTGCGGCAACTACACTTAACAAGTTCGTTAGTGACCCCCTTACATTCGAAAAGATCCTCATTTAACGCACCTGGTCCCATGCGAAAGATCAGGACACATTTATATTTCCCATAAATTTAGATGTCAAGTCTTGACCTTATAGATTTCGATCTTCTAGGATCCATGAGCACCCCCCGCAACAGGTGCTATAGTTTTCGGGTGAAATTATCTTTTCTAATTGAAGTGATTAGTGAACAATAGCTTAAATTATTATTTCAGACATCCAACCAAATGAAAAGATAAAATTCCGGGGCGTTGGAAAATGAGTGATAAATTTAATTATACACAAAATTCTGAAGAGAAGGGGAAAAAGATCTCCTAAACATTCTACCAAAATGCCGTATCCGAGGGATATTGTAGCTACTAATTCTAGCGTGTGACTAGTACCTAAAAATATTACACATGCATAGAAAATGTAAATGCAACATGCGCTGTATTCTATTGAAAATAACATCTATGAGGTGAGGCTATTAAATAACGAGACTGTTGCTGCTACAAAAGAAGTACGCGTGGGCCAAATGCCAGCAACCAACAGCTGTTTAACGTGAAGCCTGCTCTTTCGAATGCAATGCCTCTCGCTTCTGTAAGCAAATCCATATAGCAGTAGCTTTTATTCGCATTAGTTGTTTTTGTTTCGCCGGAAAAATAATAAGTGTAACACATAGAGCAACGAATAGTTATAAAATTTCACACTAAACTTGGAAAAACTGCTACTGAAACTTATAATTTATTCAAATAAGTGTCGGTTAAGTATTCATGCGATTGATGAGACTGTGGGATTTGACAAATAATCCATACGGCAAATTTTACATAAGAGTTTTAAAATGCAAAACGTGTGTGCCAAAAGAGTGCTTAATATTCTCACATTTGAACAACAAGAATCTTGCAAAAATGTTTCTACTGACACTTTGAATGTCATTGAAAATGACCCAAACTTATTGGAAAGGATAATAATGTGTGACGAATAGTAGCTTTTTACTTATGATTCTGAAACGAATTGCCAATCATTGCAACGAAATGGCCCACCTTCACCGAGAGCCTAGAAAGCTGGAATGCAATCGAAATGCAAATCGAAGTTCAAAGCAATGATGATTATTTATTTTTCGATATCTTTGGGACTGTGTAGATTCACAGGGTTCATGGAGGTCAAACTGCTAAATATTATTACTTTCTTCACGTTCTTGCTGAACTCCGTGAAAGAATATGGAAAAAAACGTTTCTAGACAACCACAGTATTAGATTATCCGTCTTATTAGCCGGATTTTGAGCCATATGACTTCTATCTGTTTCCAAAGATGAAACCTGCATTAAAAGGAACAAGACTGACCCCGTTGAAGCCGTGGAAGAGAAAGTGTTTTGCGTCCTGAAGGAACTGATAGAAGACATCCAGCACTATTTGAAACAATGGAAGATTGGCATGGAGCGTTGTAGGGATCGAAGTGGAGTGTATATTGAAAGAAATAATAAGTAAATATGTACGAAGGTAAAACAAAATGCTTTACAGCTCCAGTCTCGTATTTAATAACTACACCTCGTTTAATATTTAAATTATTTGAAATAAATTGGTGTAAACAGCATCCTCTAGGTATCCTATTATTTAATGCAAACTTCACGCAAAACGGAGTATATTTATATGTATTTTATACAGAAAGCAATTATTTAAAATTAAAAATTATACTTCATAAAATTGTTCCACTCATTCAATGACATTTATTTTTACAATAATTTTAATAACAATTCGTTTATTTCTAATTTCGATACTTATCATTAGTGAACAGATAGCCCTTTTACACACACACACACACTATATATATATATATATATATATATATATATATATATACATAATTTCATATTTGAATATGTTCAGAACATATTTCAACTATTGGAGAATCAATAGATGTAAAATGTTTCAAACATAAACCTTTCTGAAAATCGATCCATTTTTCTATAAAAAATTAATAAGGAATAATCTTTAACACACACACAATTCAGCTTCATTAAAGTAAAATAAATTTCTTCAGTGATGATAAATGAGTAATTCTTACTATCTAAAAATATGGTTTTATGTTTGGAATTGAGCTTAAAATATTTCATCTAACTCAACCGAGTTGCTGCTCAATATGCAACATGTAAATTATTCAAATTAAAGGAGAATACAAAACGTTTAATTACAGAATCGATGATGCGGCCATCTCAATTTAATGTTAAGATTCTTGCCCTTTTGAAACATGCGTCATGGATTTGTGATTCCAACTCGCAGCTGGAGTGTCTTCATTATGCACAGTTCATCTCATTCGCAATGATAAATATTTGTACAGAAATGATGTTATTATTTAAAGTGGCTTTTGACTATGCAAATTCTCTCGCTGTTCCAGCGTAAGGCTAGTTATTAATTGGTAGCTGCAACTGCTTATTTCCGAGAGAAAGCTTAGATATCTGAAGAGAACTAATTCATGAAAGAAAAAGGTAAAAAAAAACCTTGATGAAATTTTTTGTCTATATAGATCTCATTTACATAAACTATGTAATATTCCTTTTAATTTTCGCGGTTTATTGATTCAAATCCTAGATATAAATGGAGAAAATATTAGATGTTTAGGCACTCGAAAGGAAGTTTCACATTCTCTAGATATGTGTAATAAGTACAAGCACTGTTCAGCTCTTGGATCCATGTTCTCTTCGAACTTCTTCTAGACTTAATCCATTGTTAGAGAATTTACAGAGAAACTAATGCATAATGTTGTTCGATGGTTTTGCATGATATGGGAATTTTGATTAGCTGAAAAAACATCGAAACAAATGCAAGTCTAATAACAAGGAATGACATTCAGCATGCGTAAATATGAGAGTTTATAATGTTATTTCGGTGTTGCACAAAGATTGTCACTAGTAAGAACGATGTCAAATGATTTACCATATTAGCCTTTGCTTTTGATTATATCTCTGAGCACAATTTATGTGAATGATAATGAATTCAGTGTTGAGGTTATTTCACACTGGATGTCTGATATCAGTCCTATGTAGCGATATTTTTATTGATAAATTCGAAAGAATAAGAAAATAAATGAAAGGAATATAGGAAAAATAGCAATTGATTTCAAGAATATAAAGCTTGTATTTATGCTTCTTTGAAGTGTAAAATTAACGTCTTGGAGGTATTCGTTTTATCCGTCTTAGTAATGAAGAGACGTTTTCATTTTTTTCAAAAAATTAAATTCTCAGATTCCGAAATATTTGATTTTTGCAATGATTATCATTTTATATATATGATAGTATCATATGCTATTGTATTTAATTTTGCTAGGATATATAATAATTAGAAAACTCTATATTAAAAACAAAAAGGCTCTGGAAAAAAGATTTTTTTGAATCTGTTACTGTATGTGTAAGAATCCCTAATTGTTATAATATACAAAAACTTAATAGTTCGGGTAAAGTATCTCACGACTACAATAAAGATAAATCCTATTTATTTGTATGGGAATAAAAAAAGTAATTAATTAAGAATTAAATAAAAAAAATTGTGCATTTTGAACAGAATAATCAAAATATCATTTTATAATACTTAAAGATCAGGATATTACTTGTACTGTGTTTAAAATATTAGCAAGATTAAATAAGTTGCAGGAGTTAAATTTTTCCATAAAAAAAACTAAATCTTATTCAAAACCTTTTTATAATATTAATTCAACCATTATCAACAAATAAATTTTTGTGCAGAAATTAATATCACCACACCGCAATTGAGCTATTACGGCTGAAATATCATATTAGTGCTAAATTGTGTTTGATAAAAACAATCTGAAATTGAATGTTTTAGTCAGATATTCATTCACATTATTAACACACAATCTGAAAATGATGCACTGACAATAAAATATTTTCTCCTTACTCTAAACAGAAATTTATTAATTACAGTGAAAAAAGAAAAGTAATAAAAACTAAACTAAAATGTTGAGGAACTGACGGTATAAATATTATTAATTGATTTCCCTAATCAAGTATGTGAAACAGCGTAAAGAAACTTGAATCTTGTTTTGTTTTAAGAATTTTATTATAATGTATAGCTCATTTCAATGAAACCCCTAAAGCTAGAACATTCTTGTGTACAATTATCAGTTACAATTAATGATGGTAAATGTTACTACAAATGCCTTTGGGTAAAGGAACATTATTATTAAATGAAATTATTACTAGCGCTCGGGATTAAATCGGGAACATTAACCACCCACAGCACTAGTCCGGAGAAAGAATTTATAACAAGTTAATCTTTTCTACAAAACATTGCATCTAAAATGTTTTAATTGAGTTCTTAGAAAATTCTGTACCATTCATAAACCTATTTAGAGCTCTAGAGTTAAATAAAAAACTCTCTCCGAATTAACTGAAGGTATTATAAGTAATGTACAATTACATAGCTTTCGGCGCAATTATTTGAACCATATTTTTCGTGAAAAATTCAGTATTATAAATGTCAGATAGTCCTTCACAACCCAACATGGAGTAAATAATTTAGTAAATAAAAAATACAAAGAATTTAAAATTCCAATGAATTGGGACATTGATACTGGTGTGACAATTACTGCTAATTCATCGGCCAGTTTCTGAATGAGCAGCTGTTAAGAATTAATGAGAGAATAGGGACCTCTTGATTCACACTTTTAATCCCATTCTAGCAGGGATTAAAAAACAAGAATGGCAGCTGGTATGCAGATAGACTGAAAATTTGTTTTCATGGCGTATTGGATAAGAACAAACAAATCGGTAATCGGAATGGAATCCAAAAAGAGAATTAATCTAAATGCAGCGAAACAGAATAATAAACACATTCACACAAACTGCATATAATACATAAATTCCTCCACAGATTTAAAAATAACAGACATTATAATTAAGACATTGTTCAGAAGAAGAAACGTATTAAAGTATTTTATTTTTATAGCTTATAAATAGGAATTGACACACATTTAAATTTACAGGGTGATGATTGATGACAGATCACGCTATTTTGAGCCTATCTCCTGACTTGAACACTTCAATATAATGAGAGAGTGGAAGCCTAATTCCATCTAATGTTAGTTTTGATTTGGCAGCAAATGGCTGCCAAACTAACTTTTGAAATTTATTTGTTTCGGAGCTGCTTAACAGTCTAAAGCCCACAATTGTAATACCAATTTGCCTCAGCAAAGCAATCTGCCCTCAGAAACGGGTATTTCTTGAATTTTATTACTAATTTGGCAATAATTGCATGTAAATACGTTTGAATTCAAAGCATAAACATTAAAACTAAAAGCTGTTGCGTAATACATGATAATTTTAAAACTTGTTTGGTTGTTTCTTTATGACTATTGAATTTTAAAACTAAGCTTTAAGTTCAAGCCAGTTCCAGAATAGCAGTATTATTGCTACAGTAATGGATAATACCATATTTTTTCCCATTGTCTGTACCTTCATTTATATCTATTAGTTTCTTTTAATTATAATTTGATGTAGTAATAGATCGCACTTCTTCTACATTCTCATGGAATCTTAAATTATAATTTTTTTTCTGACTGAAGTAATTTTCAATGTGATTAAGAAAGCAAAGATGTTTGCCTACCAAGAGGTTTTTATTTTCAGAAAACAGTTTATTTTAGAAATGCGGAAGAGATTACTGGAGTTTTTTTTTAAAAAAAATATCGATATTGATTTCGATATAAGGTAATGAATAATTATAAAAAAGGTAAGGAATTTTAAGAAAGAAAAAAAAAACAAATTTACAAGAAATAACAATATTTTAGAATCATAAAGAGAAAAAAACTTTATAATATAAATTATAACAATCATCTTCTTCCACGGGAGGAAATTTTAAGTCCGAGGCTCCTTTTTATTTATTTGAAACGTATAGAATACATTCAGGATATTATTTCTGGTGGAGTGTATGGTTATCATAGAGTGAGAATATTGATATTAATTTCGTTTAAATGAAATATATATATGGAATATTTATAAAACTTTTAAGACCATATATGTATGTGTGTCATATAAAAGAAATAATAGGAATTTTTTTAAAAAAAAATCAGAGCACCTTATTTCAAATAATTGCAACAGAAAAATACTTTTTATTTATTCCTATATAGATTCTTCACGACTTAAAATAACATAAAAATTGTTTTAATGTTTGAGAGATTCACTTAAAAATATATAGTATATTAATCATCTTACAAAGATATCTTCTAATTTCAATCTACCGAGCTATTTACATGTCAGTAGTAGATGAGAAATATCTATTTGGTATTTATGGAAAATTTTAAAGGAAGAGTTAAATTCTTTTAAGATTTATTGTAAATAATTATTGTATTATCATAAGAAAGAATATTTTGAATATATTTATGTTATATGTAAGTAAATATTGTGAATTAAAATGTTTCGTTTTCAAAAGCGAAGAAATGTTATTGAGAAATAAAATTATGTATACATTTCTATTAGTTTTAGGTAAAACTAAATAAAATATATCTTTTAAAAAGCTTAGAAATGTTATTTGCAACTACATACTTCATAGAAACCTTTTTTTTTATATTTCAATTATACTATGCAAAATTCTTTTAAGAGTCGCTCGTTTTCGTAAATGAATAAAAATTCTATTAAAAAACCTTCTTGAGCCGTATTGTTATTAGAAACAACTAAACTATTTAGTAATTTGACACTTAAACAATGTTTTTAGAAATAACCCATAAAAAAGGATGTCATCTCGGAAATGAAAAACAGATAAGCTTCATCTTCAAAGTAATGCAAAGGAAACAGGAAAAAAATTTAATTAATTCGAAATTTAAATCGCGAAGCGTTTGAGTAATAAGACCTAAAAGGTTAAATAGAAAAGAGAATAAAATTATTCATTTAATCTGCATAAAGTAAGGGTCTCTCGCGTGTTTTCTTTGTAATTCTCATGAAATTTTTTCAGCCATATAATTACTTCCCTATAGATAAGGAATAGAAAATCATTATTGAGGACGTAGCACTCACTTAGTTTCTGAAAATAAATGAAATTCCTATTAATTCTGAATTACGCAAATTCGAACTTCATTTGGGGGCTCTAAAGATTCCTTAGAATTAATAACTTATTTTAAATTAATGTTGATAATCCTTCGTAGTTTCCTAAGAGACCCATTATTTTACGTGTTCAATATAAACAAAAACTAATCCAAGGAAATTAGAAGCCCATTTATTCTTTTTAAATGGAATTTCTGTTTCTTCGAGAGATATTTTATCTTTCATAGGCGATTTGTTTTATGTTTTCACAATTTTATTAGAGCAAATTTTGGGATATCAAAACATTTCAATCCTAGAAACAAAAACAAAAAAAAAGTTTAATTTAAAATAAAGCTTAAGAAAAAATATATATATATATATATATATATATATATATATATATATATATAGCAGGCCATTAAAATTGCAACACCAGGAAGGAATGATCTGACGAATGTCAAAATCATATGAAAGGAAGAAGAGGTTACGATATTCGCATGATTATTATTTCGGAGCATTCAGATGACGCAGGAGGGATAAGGGATAAACGACATCTGAAGGACTGCATAAAAGAAAAGTTGGAAAGTGAATTTCTCATTCGGAACGCACTTTCTAATGTCGGAGTTAGCTCAAAATATCGTGTTATGCCTCGAATACGAAGAAGAAATGTTTACCAGCAAGTGTCGGAATTTGGTAGGAGTAGGATCGCTGTCTGTCGAA
The DNA here is from genome assembly GCA_019974015.1 of Nephila pilipes. NCBI lineage: Eukaryota > Metazoa > Arthropoda > Arachnida > Araneae > Nephilidae > Nephila > Nephila pilipes. The sequence goes on from BMAW01054540.1 coordinate 167,071, forward strand.
AGTGTGGATCATCGTTCCGTTATAGTACCTATCGCACTGATCGAACTCCAACCACTGTCTTGCGAATTAGGAATTAGTGGGTTGCTGAGAGTCATACTGAATAGCATGCGGATCTCCACATCCTATTCTGACTAACGCCCTAGAGGACAGACATATTGTGAGGCCAGCCTTGCAAAACCGCACAACCACAACACGAACCATGAGTCAGGAAATGGGCATGTTTGCAGCTGGCACAGTATCTGCTCGTACGGATGGACGACACTTGCAGCAACGGGAACTCTCAGCACAGCGACCATTATTTCGGCTTCTCTTGACAATGCAGCATAGAGAGACGATCACTCTGATGCACCAAACAACAAAACTGAATACAGGAGTGGCACATTATCGTCTTCTCAGATAAGTTCCTGTTCCACATGCGGTATTTTGATTGCCGCATATGCATATCGAGGCTCCCTGGAAACCGCTTGCCACATGCTTGCATTCGATATCGGCATAGGGGTCCAGCCCCTGGTGTGATAATTTGGGAAATTATTGGACACAAGACACGCACATTTCTAGCTCGGATTGACAGTAATTTGAACGTAAATCGGTACATTTCTGAAATCTTACGTCCAGTGGTTATGCCCTATCTTAGAGGATTGCCAAACGAATCCTTCCTACATGTTGCACGTCGTGTTCTGAGCTTCCTCGATACACAGAGTATTCGATTGTTACCCTGGCCTGAATGGTTTCCATATCTGTGACCCATTGAAAATATCTGGTCATGGGCTGCTGTGATACTGGCCCATCACCTCTCTCCAGCTAATGCTATTGATGAAGTGTGGCGCAGAAATTGAAGGAACAGGAATGTGCAACCCATTTCCATCATACAAGCCCAGTTCGACCATATGACTAACCAAGTAAGGACCATCTTAGATAATGACAGCTGTTTCTACTAATTTCGTACCCCTGTAAACCCTCAAACTGCATGCAAATTTAAACCTTTTGAATGCCTGCCCTGCTGTTTACGTATAAAAAATATATTTCTTATATTTGCTTACCTTCATGGTGTTGAAATTTTATTGGCCAAAAGTGTAGAAATATATATATATATATATATATATATATATATATATATGTGTGTGTGTGTGTGTGTGTGTGTTGATAGATACAAGTCAAATAAACAAATATACACGAAACAATACAAAAAAGAAACAAAAATCTAAATTTATTATTAAGTTGCTATGTAAATGATGAAAGAACAAAAATGTAACACCATAATAAAAGTTAAAAATATTTAAAGTTAAAATTTATGACTGTTGAAAATTACAGATTTAAGTAATAATAGATATAAATTTTAAAAAAAAGTTAATTATGGAAAAACACGGATGATACATAATAAGGCAACAAGAGGAAATTGGAAAATGAAAAAATTCTTTAAAAAGAAACAAAGTAATAACTATTAAATAAAATTAAAGCTTTCAATTCTACCTCTGACTTAGGACAGTGGAAAATCTCTTACACAACTATATATGATCAAACCTTCGCAATAAGTCACAGCTTTATGCAAAAGATAAAACCTAAACTCATGAGCCATAGAGAAAAAGGCACAAAAGGCAAAAATATTTAGAAGAAAAACCCACATATGTTAAAAAAAAGAAACTACAGAATTCGAAACATTTAATTGTAGAATACACTAAGGCAAAGTAAGAAAAAATGATAAAAAGTATGATAAAAATAAATAATAGAATAATAAAGAGCAATTTCGTCACAAGATAAATTTTGGGGTGCCTTTGGAGTTATCTAAAAACGAGTACTGCAAGAGTTATAATTAAAATATTCATAAGAAATATTTTAAAAACATTGAAGCAAAGGTAAGGAATGAAATTGAATAAAGTAAAAAAATCATAAAAAGGTAAAAAGAAATAATTATTATTAAAATAAAAAAAAGAACAATTTTGAAAAAGAAAATTATTCAATAGTACAATTTTCTAATTTTTTTCTCGTTTCTTGTTGTAAAATTCATATAAATGAATTGAATGTCTTAAGAATAATTACTAATTTTAAATTACGTAGAATTTAATTATATAATACACTTTAAAAAATATTAACTAAAATTACTATTTAAGAAAGTTACTTTATTCACAAAAAATCAAAAGTGTTTTTTTTGTCATAAATTTTACTACGTATCCCTTGATGCGCAATTTTTAAGTTAATATCTAAGTATTCAGTTCCAAAATATATTTTAATTAGATTGAATAAATCTTAAATAAGAAGGTTAAAAGATAAGGAATGTTAGAATTATGGATCAAATTTATTTTGAAAAATTATTTTACCATCAATGTGTCTAAATAAAGAGTAATTATTGTTATCTATAAAAGTTTGTTCATAGAAGTATAAATATTTATTAGCAAGACTGTAACTAGCAGGACTATTTTGTCATAGGCCTTTTATTTTTTTATATTTTTATCATTAAATATATTATTATCTTCTTTTACAATTAAAATAATAAGAAACTTTAAATTCTTCCTTATTATTTTTTCATGCTTTAAAATTAAAAAGAACTTTAAATCTTTAATATCTATCAAATTAAACACATCTTCAAAATCATAACTGCATATTGAATAAATTTCTTTTTATAAACTTACTGAAAAATTTCATAAAAATTTTTGATAGTTGTCTTATCAAAACCATTAATAGATTTTTTATAAAAATATATGTGATTTAGTAATGTAAATTTTTAAATCATTAATAATATAAGAAATATAAAAAGGTACATTATGAAATTTAGGGCTTAAGAAATGAGGCAATAATACGAGGACCTGTTTTCTTATATAAAGCTTTAACTTTATTGGAAATTTCTCCAACACTGTTTGTTATTTTAATAAAATATTCATTTTTAAAAACATGCCTATTAATCAAAGTAGAATATATTTTTTTCATATAAGGGCCTGATTTCCTGTGACTTTATCAACATACTAAATAAATGATAAACTTATCCTGTAGTGTTTTCTATTGAATGTTTTTAAATCTCTAATACTTTGCGCTCTTTTGTCTTAAAATTGATGCGGTTATTCTCTTCATTTATACAGTACTTGTATCCTTTAAATGCTTCCGTATTTAATAGTAAAATAACCCAAATTTGATAGTAAAATAAGTTAATATTTAACCTCATCTTCATTGTTTTTTTGATTAATGTAAGCAATATTGTTAGAAAAATTAATGAGTCTATAACCTGTATCTTTATTTATAAAATCTTTAAGTTTTTTTTATTTGAATTACAACATTTTAAATATCAGCGTTCGCATCCTGGTATTCATCATTTATAAGTTGTTTATACTCTTTATAGTTGCGTATATGAATTAAATTTTAAGTATTATTTTAGTTATAAATCATATGTCTTATATTTTTATGAAATTTAAAAGCTTTTTAATGTATACATATATATATATATATATATATATATATATATATATATATATATATATATATATATATATATATGTGTGTGTGTGTGTGTGTGTGTAAATTACAAATAATATCCAATAAAATCTAAAAATAACATCAAAATTATAAATCGGTAAAAGTTAAATTTATATTGTATTTATCAATAATTTAAAATATATAAAGTTATAATGTAAAAAAAAAATTAAATTGCAGAAAGTGTAATATTAGAAAATATTTAAGATTACATAATAACATATAAATAATTAAAAACTAAATACAAAACCAGTAATTTAAATAATTTCAACAAAGTACAATGAGTAAAAGCCTAACCACACGAGTCCTACAAAGCAATTTCAAGATAAACGAATTAAGAAATCAGATTCAAAAATGAGGATAAAACAATTATAAGCTATCCCTGACTACGGACTGAGGAAAGTGTTGGGTTTCAAAAATTGGAAATCATGGAAACATAATTCTCTTAAATTGAATTTTGTGTGGAATTATAGGAATTAAAAAAACTCCAACAATATCAACAGTTATACATTTAAATCATTTACTTATAGGAGGGACTAGTTGCAGCAAACCAAACTTTTTAAAATTAATAAGTTGACATTTTTAACAAATTCAGTAATATTAAATGTTATATTAGGTCAATAGTATTGAGGAGTAATTAAATTTAATATTTTTTGAACACCAGTGTGATCAATGTGTTCATAGACTTTATGCAATAATTTAAGTATTACTGAAAATGGTACAACTATTTTATACATATATTTTTTTCTTTTTATTAATTGTAACATCTTTGACTTCATGGTATTTAGGACTACATAAATTATCGTTCTTTTGTTGGGATATGATTTTATTAATGTCAAGAAAATGAACTGAATGTTGAAGGTGATGAGAAACCGAATGTCTGGATAACATGTTTACCTTCATTTTAGTAGAACTCTTTACATATTTAAGTTCATAGTCATACATACTTAACTTTAGTAACCCATGGAATAATATATATCTTAAGTTTTTTACACTTTTGAGTCAAACAAAAACTGCATGATCGATATAAATGACTAATTTTGACCATGAAAGTAATAATAAAATTTATTTAAAGCATCTATTATTGCAAGGGGAGTTCTGAATCCATCATTTTTTCATGGTTTCTTAAAATTCTAAAATGATAAGCAATTAAGTTCAAAGCGTTTGAGGTATGAGGTTGTGGCAATACAGCTCAAACACTTTTTGTGATGCATCAACAAAAACTTGGCATGTTGTATCAGGATAACATTAACGCAAAACAACTTTTAGTATAAAAATTTGCTTTAAATTTTCGAATGAATTTTGACATTCATCAGTCCAGTGAAATTTCATATCTTTTTTCGTCAAATGATTTAAAGGATATCTAAGCTTAGCATATTCAGGAACGAGTTTATTGTACACATTTATTGAACCCATCTTTTTCATAATGGTTTCAACTTTTTAATAGTTTCAGTAATAGTATTGTTAGGAGAACCTTTACCTTCTTCAATTTCATAACTTAAAAAGTTAGTTTTTAGTTTGGGCAAAAACACATTTTGATAATTTCAGTTAAACTTTTTTTCACAAATATCATATATTATTTTAAAATGGTTCCAATGTTCTTTTTCTGAAGAAAAGTACACAACGATAACGAAATAATTGAAAGTAAAATTAATTTTATATTCAATTAATATTCTTTTAATCAATCAATTGAAATTGAAAGAGCTACTTTAATGTCAAAAGGTAATCTACGTCGTTCATATAATGCAAAATTAGTGCCGAAAATAAGTAGGAAATCTTTTGGATGAATAGGTGCATGGTAATACATTGAAGCTAAGTCTGAGGAGAAAATGTTTGCTTGAAATAATTTGTCTAATAAACTCTCCATGAAAGGTAATGTGTGGTTCTGAATCTGATTTACAAAGATCTTTTAATTTTGTGAAATCGATGCTTAGTCTAGGCTTTTTTTCCCCTTCACCACGTTTAAAAGCTAAAGTTACTGGTGCTGAATAGGGACTATTGCTTTCTTTCATTAATTCAGCTTGCAATAATATCTCATCTTAACTCTTAATTTCTTTTCTTTTAGTTGGAGAGGTATGATAAGGTTTCAGATTAACTGACAAGTCAGATTCGAGCACAATTCTTTGAGTTTCATCTCTGAGTTGAACTATATCATACTTGTCTTTAGAAAAGAAATTAAATTACAATTTTGGATTATTTCCCTTAATTCGCCTCTATCCCCTATGACAGTCTGAGGTAGAAAAGTTTGACCATTAGAGGTCTGTGAATAATAGGAATTAACATTTACTTCTTCATTAATATCTAATAAATATTTGTGTTCAGTTTTGTATATATTTATTTTGTTTACATTTTTTTTAATTTTGATTGATTTGTTGATGCATGCAGCCAACAGTAAGCTTAAATTCCTCCAATTTTGCCATTTCTAGTATGATATAAGGTAAAATATAGTCTAGAAATATATAGTCATTAATATAGTTCTGGTACCAATCATTAAGAGTGTTGAACATGTTCTTTCTAGGTTAATTGTAAGAAATATTTTACTACAAAATGATATGGTATAATAGAAACTGTCAAGATAGTATCAAAGTCGCGTGACAGAGATTTGATTTCATCTGGATATTTTTATCAGCTACCAACTTTGATTTTCTTCATTTGGGTGGTTAACATTATGTGAGGTAGGTTTTGGAGGTTTATAGTGCAAGAATTCTAAAAGGGTAAGTTTTAATCCACTGATATGCATTTCGAATGTCTCTATAATTACCTAGTTTACAGGGAGTAAGTGGTAATTTATTTTGAAAATGAATTTTTGATATATTAAAGGATTTAAAATTTTGTTTGGGAAAAGAGTTTTATGCCACATTATTTGGACTAAAATATCTAGGTTGCCTGTCATGAAATTTATCGACAGGAATACTAAATGTTTGGGTTCCAGTATTGCAAGAGTTTTCAAACATTTTATTTTCATTGTGTTCAATTTTTAATAATTTGATAATGGTTATTATTAGCTATACTGTTGAGATATTAGAGTGTTTATAGGAAGTAATTGTCTTAAATAACTGAGAAGTTTATCAGTTAATCTTTCTAGTATCATTGGTAAGGATATCTCTAATTGCCTACTTATTTCCAATTTTGGTGGAAGTATTGAATAATTTTTTTCCATTGAATGCTAATTTTGAGAAATCACTTAAGTTGTTTATTGATGGGGCAGAATATTTTTCAGTTAAAAAGCAAGAGAATTTCTCAATTTTTAAAATTTTGTCATTACGGTTAATATATTCCAATAAGGCACTGTTCCTTAAATAATTAGAAATATTTAGAAATTTTCTTTAATCATTCAGATTGAGTTCTTGACATTTTTTATTAAAATATTTTAACACCATAAGCTCACATTCATAGAATTATTTTGGTCAAAAGATATTGTATAGGTTTGTGATTTTGATTTGAAGAACTTTGAAGTTCTGATTCATTATATGTTTCGATCATAATTGTTTCCTCATTTCGAAGGAATTGTATCTGTACAGAATTACATATAGAATAAATAAATTAAAACTTCTTCATTTAGTATAGTAATAACAATTTTAAAACAGAGTATATGAACTGAAGATCTTAATTTAAAATTTATAATAACCAATGTGGAAAATCAACACCATTTGTTTTAAAAAAATAAATGAAATTTTCAAATTTTAAAACTTAATTATTGATCATGAATTTATACCATATAATTCATAATAATAATAAAAAAATACGCATTTAAAATGTTGTTGCTGTTTCTTACTATTTAACACAGGTGTTGGAAAACAAATGCAAAATAATTTTTTAGAAGAAATAGGGTGTGGTTTGTTAATTTACTCTCATGAAATGCAAGCGAAATTAGTAATTCTCTTTCAAAAAGCATAAATTTGATGGCACGAAATTCACATTTTTCGTGAACAACAACTTTCGAAGAGATGAATGTAACTTCTTTATACTTTTTCTTGGCATATTCTTGTTGAAATCCATTGAAGTTTCAGCACAAAATAATATGCATTTGTTATGATGAAATTTGAAGTTTTGGAACCAGTCATCCTGGTGGCTTATGACACATCTTTGCAATGTTATTATTGAATAACATTGAAAATATGATAATAGAATACTAAAGAAACAATTCAATACCACCATCAATAATAATTGATGCTGGTATTCAACAAAAGAAATCCATCGTTAGAAGCAATGATTGATTAATTTTATTTAAGGAATATGTGGCCTTTTTATGTATTTATAACTTTAAGCCATGACGAAATAATGCGGGTGGTGTTGCGTGGCTCTATCAGCAACTGTCAAAAGAGAAAAGAGAGCGTTCTATAGAGCAGAACGCTTTTCAACCAGGGAGGAAAATGGAAGTTATCCGGAACAATTTTGTAAATTCAGGTATTAAAAGAAGCTGTGGATGTTACAATAACACGCGCGAATACAAAGAGAGAACCAGTATTTTTAAAAGTGGAAGAAAAGGTATGGGGTTAAGAAATTGAAAAAAAAGATGATAAAATGATTTATCATAATATATGTATACATACATACATACATATATATATATATATATATATATATATATATATATTATATATATATATATGTGTGTGTGTGTGTGTGTAAATTCTAAATAATATCAACAAGGTACAACATCAAAATAACATCAACGATAAAGTCAAAGTTATAATAGCCATTATCAATAATTTAAAAATATATAGCCTATATGTAAAAATAAAAATTAAACGAGAAAGTGTAAGACTAGAAATATTTAAGATTATATAATGCAACATATAAAAACAATTAAAACTAAATACAAAACCACAGTAATTTAAAATACACTCAACAAAGTACAATGAGTAAAAGCCTAACCCACTAAGTCCTACAAGCACCCCAAGAGATAAACGAATTAAGACTGATTCAAATGAGTAAAACAATTATAAGCTATCCCTGACTACGGACTGAGGAAAGTGTTGGTTTCAAAATTGGAAATCATGGAAAACATAATTTTCTGAAATGAATTTATGTAGTTGGAAATAGAATCTAAAAAACCCAACAATATCACCAGTTTACATTTAAATCATTTACTTAGAGGGATAGTTCATGAAACCAAACTTTTAAAATAATAAGTTGCATAACAACGGTAATATTAAATGTTACAATTAGGTCAATAGTATTGAGGAGTAATTTAATATTTTTTGAACATCACAAAGATTGATCAATTGTTTAGACTTATGGCAATAATTTAAGTATTACTGAAAATGGCACAACTATTTTACATATATTTTTTTCTTTTATAATTGTAACTATCTTTGACTTTCTGATTTAGACTACATAAATTATCGCTCTTTGTTGGGATATGATTTTATTAATGCAAGAAAAATGAACTGCGAATGCTAAGGGTGTAGAACCGAATGTCTGATAACATGTTTACCTTCATCTAGGTAGAACTTCTTAATATTTAAGTTCATAGCCATACATGCTTAACTTAGAACCCAATGAGACAATATATCTTAAGTTTTGTATCTCTTTGAGTCAACAAAACTGCATGATCGATATGGAAATGACTGAATTTTGACCATTGTTAAAGCATCAATAAAATTTATCAAGCTAATTCTATTATTGCAAGTGAGTTCTGGAATTTTAATACATTTTCATGGTTCTGAAAATCTCTAAAATGATAAGCAATTAGTTAAAGCTGTTATGCAGTATGAGGTTGTAAAGCACATCATCAAAACACTCTTGTGCATGACATCAACAAAAACTTCATTGTCATCAGGATAACATTAACGCAATACAATCTTTTAGTATAAAAATTTGTTTAAATCTTTCGAATGACCTTTGACACATCAGTCCAGGAAATTTCTATATCTTTTTTCATGTCAAATATAAAAGGATATCTAAGCTTAGCATAGTTATTAGAACGAGTTTATTGGCACATTTATTGAACCCATCTTTTCTATAATGGTTTACTAATAAGTTTCAGTGAAGATTGTTAGAACTCTTTACCTTCTTTTCAATTTCATACTTAAAGTTATTTACTAGTTTGGCACACATTTTGATAATTTGCGTTAAACTTTTTTTCACAAATATCATATATTTTAAAATGGTCTCCAAATGTTCTTTTCATAGCTGAGAAGCACATACAACGATAACGCAAATAATTGAAGAATAATTAACAATTAATTCTTTATCTATTCAATTAAATTGAACTTCTTTAATGTCAAGGAATCAATAAAAAGATGTGTAACTTAATAGAAACTTTGGATGATAGTATGGTAATATACTGTGCTTAAGTCTGATGAGAAATTATTGGTTTGAATTAACTATTTCTAATAAACTTCTGAAAGGTGTGTAGTGGTTCTGAATCTGATTTACAAAGATCTGTTACACTGTCTGTGAAATCGATGCTTAGTCTGGGTTTTTTCCCTTCACCACGCTTTGGTAAAGCAAAGTTATTTGGTGCTGGAATAAGACTATTGCTTTCATTAATTCCACGGTACATTCTCTCATCTAACTCTAATTCTTTCTTTGAGGCTGGGAGAGGTGCGATAAGGTTTCTCAACTGACGTCAGACCGTATATATATATATATATATATATATATATATATATATATATATATTACCTTTATTGATAAGTATCATGGCCCTAATTTGAAAACACAAAGCAATATGACTGGTGTAGGTTTGTAAACTTAAATAATATAACATGTAAAAAATTATTTTAGATAGAATTAAATATTATTAAATTATTGTAAAAATTATTAAAAGAAATGTAAAGTTTAAAATTATTAAAAGAAATGTAAAGTTTAAAATTAAAAAAAGAACTAAACATTAAATTTATTATTCAATAACGTATACATTGTATAATCGTAGCTCAAATTATTTGCAAGAATAGAAATTTTTTTTTGTATGGAATGATATTTATGGAATTTTAAATGTACTTCTATCTATCTTAACGAAAAAATAATTATTGTTGTCCATGAGAAAATTTATAGATTTAAAAGCAATATTACATGCTCTGTTTTTCGAAGTGTAGATGGATTTTTAAAAATGTTAATTGGTTATTCATGATCTATGAAATAAAATAAAATTCTTAAGATTTTTCACTTTATCAGATTTTTGGAAAACTAATTTCTTATTACTATGTACATATATTTATACACAGAGCAAAATTTGAAACTTCGGGAATGAGGTATACATATGATAGATTAGTCGTTTTTTAAAATTTGCTGATTAACGTCAAACTAGAATTATGAAAATGATTATTTGTATTGGATGTCACGACCGGTTGACAAGAATGGCATCCGAGTCAGAATACTTTGTACAAATTTCTTCGTTCCGCCAGATAAGAATTTCGAGGCCATGTTACACAGCAGAGAGCAGGAATCCTCAGGGTAAAACAGGAAACTAATCTGAGATCCTTCTTTTCAAAATATGCTGTTTCAATATTTGATACAGCATGATCAAACCATTGTTTAGTTCTTCCGAATTTTATTGCAATAGTAACAGCACTCTTTCTTTCTGCTTACATATATATAGTACATAAGTTACATAAGGTTACATAATATAGTATATATATATAATATATATATATATAGTATATATATACATATAATATATATATATATATATATACATATACATATACATAATATATATATAACATATATAATATAATATATGAGGGAGAGCATATATATATATCATATAAAATATATAATATATAATACATAGAGAGTAAGTACAAGTATATATATAATGCATATAAGGTATGCTGTATGTATAATATTTATTTAGATCAAAAATCTAAGATTCCTAATGAACCAAAGACAAAACCACAAGATTTCTCAGGGGACAAGTATGATTCTAGATTCTCGTATCGAAAAACGCTACACGAATAAATGTAAATTCAAAACATATCTTAATTTCTTTATATTATGAACCCACTCCAGATTGGTAACAAAGCCTTTCTTTAGGAAATTTGAGCAGGTTATTAATATACATAATATAATATATATACATAAAGGTTGTTATATATATATATATATATATATATATATATAAATAACACCAAACTAACTTAGTTAAGGTAGAGTTTAAATAGTGTATTATACTTACTATACCTACAAAATTGTAAGTGTGTAAGTATAATATAATTTTTGAATTATCCTGTGGGCAAGTGAAAAAAAAACTCATACTGAGAGAAATACATTTAAAGTTTAATATTTAATTATGAAAATCAAATTTTGAGCCTTGCCTATAAAAGTGCTACAGGTTGATATAATCATCCTTCATTTTGCTCTGATAATTATCTTTCTTTTTTTTTATCTATTGTTTTAGTCCAAGAGCCTCAAAAATGGTTCCTCATTCTTTTTTTTAATATTTGGATTCGAAGTTCACCATCTTCTCCCAGTGATAAGCCTTCATTTCAAAAATGTTTCTGCAAGATTTCTCTAAAATAATGGAAAACATTTGACGCTCACAATTTTAAATGTTAAAGGACTGATTTGAGGCAGTGTCTAAAATTTGAGAATCAGAATCAATCGACTGGGCAATAATTCGAGATTAATAATTATGGACTTTTATTTTGGTTGCTCATTTTCGCCAAGATCTTCCTACTACTTAATCTTAAAGTTTAAAAAATTTAATGTTGCGTGTTAAGCAAAAATAACTGAAACACACGTCGAATTCAAAAGTACATAGGCGTGGGATGTGCATTTAACTGCTGATTTTACGAAAACATTCTGCACTATTGTTACAATAACTTTTGTAGATTTTTGAGTATCGTCAAATGGCTGGTTTCAAAATGTACAGCATAAAATGAGGAATGACATATAATTTTTTAATACACACACACACACACGTATATATATATATATATATATATATATATATATATATGCGAATGCGAGTATGTGTAAGCATATGTATATATTCGTACACTCTATGACAAAAAAATCGGCATGTTAAGGATATATATATATATTCTTAGGAATAGACAGTAAAAACTGAATTTTGTTCAATTATTTGTGGTCTTGGAATCCCAAAGACTGTTGGAAATTCATGAATCTTGTGATAATTTAACTTTTATGGAGAAATTCTAACCAAAAAAAGACAAAGTAAGGAAACCGATAAATGGGATTCTAACATCAAAGTCAATATTAATTTCTCTTATTTGCTAAGCCATTTTAATTTAACATTCGAATTACCCTAAAGGTTATTTACTACGAGCCTAATATAGCAACCTAATTATCATCTGACTGTATGATTGCAACTCGTAATTTCGAAGAACGGATGAATGAAGAGAATTATACCTTACTTTTTGTAAACTTCTACAATTTATTAAATAACTACTCTGAAATCTAAAAGGATTTATCGAGCAACAAACTAATATTTCTATGGGGACACAAGTAATTAAGCACTAATTGAATTTTGATTTTCGTAGATGAGTTCAAAAAGCTAAGCAAGTATATAAAGCAGATGCTTTCTTTTTTTGTTGGATATTTCTGATTCCTTAAAATTCATGGGAAAAAAATAGTCGCAATAAAGTAAGAAAAAGAAAATTTTCTCTTCATTTTATTTTAGATCAGAGATTAGGGCCACATTAAGGTAGCCAGATAAATTTTCATGCGATATTATATTCTGATAATCTAATCCTCCTCTTTTTTGAACACATCAAAATTTAAAGAAAAATTTGGCTCGCAGATTTCATTCATTATACTAGTAATATACTTGCTAAAACCTGTACATACAGTTTTCCTTGTCCAAAAAAAAATGTAGTTATAAACTAAAATTCGTAAACATTTTTTTCGCTGTTGAGATGTCCTTCACTAAAGGGGCCTAGAATACTTATATCAGTTCCAGAAGACTAATTTTAGAATTAAAAATTTTATCTGCTGGTTTCAAAATTGAAGAGTTGAAATACTTTGAGGATATGGTTTTTAATTTATAAATAAGAAAAAACTTGAATTAAAATGACACTTGAATGAATTGAATCTTCCTAACCTAAAAGAATTTAATTGTTCAAAACTACCGTTTTTTGCCGACAGATAGTGATGGTATTAAAAGCTGAAGTTAATATGCTACCACTTATGAAACGACACCTAAACAAATCAGATACTCAGAATTTTTGATTTTGTAGCGATTTGCTTTCATTTTAAATTTTGATAGCTAGCGACAAGTTGTTACCATCGATGAGACTTGGATTCATTATTACCGTACACCAAACAACAATCAAAACAACACGCTGCTTTGAGTGAATCTGCTCCAATGAATCAGATTCGTCGGTAGGAAAAATTATGATGATGATTTTTCAAATGTGAGGGGTGTCATACTCATGGGCTTGCCAGGAAAAGGAAAAATTATCAATGGAAAATACTACAGTGAGTTAACCCGTTTTCTATTCCTAACATAAATAATTTTTGAACCACCATGATTTATCAACATGCAAAATTACAATTTCTTTTTAGTGCTATATTCTTGATATTTTAAGTCATTCATGCTCTATACTCTATATCAAACGTATTTATGATAAGCCTTCAAGGGAAACAACTAAAATCAATTAATTTTAATTAAAAACTATTGTAAACCCATTTAAAGGAATTTATGAATAAGAAAAAATTAATTCTTCGATTTCATTGAATTGAAAGAAATGTGAAGATGTTGATGAGTTTATTTTTTTTTTCATTTGAATTCTCATTCTAAAGATGAGGGAAGGAAAGCCTGTGCTGCAAATGATAAAGATTACAACAATATTGTTGAGATATAAAAACATCAACTTCATGATAAATGGTTTTAAAAATATTTGTTAAATATGAATATCCAGTAATATTACTATTTGTAGAACTTTTACTAATTTTATAAATATAAAACTTATTTGTAAGGGGAAAGATTTTACAACGACCCACATAAGTAAATAAGTGTAATCGAGTTTCAAACTGTGCTGTTTATTTATAGAAACTTTCAGTAGTAATGTCATCATGTCAACCGTATTAGATTGACGCATTTAAATTAGCAATTTTAACGGGTTTTTTTTTGATGAAACTGGTTGAATCCATTCATATATTTAATTTACAAAGGTAAAATGCCTGACAAATAGATTCTTTGTTCTTTTTAAGTAAATTTACACCTAATAATAATAAAAGACAAAATAATGTCAGAATTTATTCCTATAATAAAAGCGCTTTACCTAACCGAATACATACCAGATTTGTATGCGTTCAAATAGTACATTTCAGGTATGTGCTAGATCAAATATCATCAGCACACACAAAGAAAAATGTATATTTGAATATCCATGTCGTGTATACAAGAGTTTTTTTAAACACATTTTTGAGACTTCAGAATGAATGAGTGTGCATAAAATAATGTAGCTCTAATATATAATTCATTCGTGGGCATTTATAAAATTTGTAATGCTGTCTAATGATATGAAGTTTAGAGGACATCATGGAGACCATAATTCAATTCACGTAGAATAAAATGTTAAATTTATCAAGTTTTAAATTGAATAGAGATAGAAATATCATTTAAAGTTGTGATTCCACATTTAAGGTTCAGGATCTGGTTGATAATACAATGACCAGGATCCAGAAGACCACAAGTTCAACCTTGATTACTCGGGAAATAATGAAACCTCCATCATATTAAATTCAATTGAGTTTCTGAATTGAATTTAATAAGTAGACAGGGAGTGGAAATGAATTGAGCGAAGTAGCAGCTCGTCCTCATCCTAGACTCTTGACTACAGTTCAGAATTACGATGAACGTAACTAATGGACCTTTCAGTAGCTCTGGAGAAATTAAATAAATCTGCTGTATCCCATATCTACATTTCCGAATACTTAATAAAATAAAGCAGGTTTCGAAAGGTCTGAAATAATGACAAGTTTTATTTGCTTCACAACCATTGAATCAAAGAACCAGTGCTATAATAATACAAGTGTTATAAATTAAATACATTTCTATAATATAATTTTTATAACAATTGAATCACAATTTCACGAAGTAAGTATTTTTTAAGGGCTTAATTTTAAATGAAAAAAATTGTTCTCCCCAATTGACTTTATTATAATTTATTTATTTTATTATATTTTATAATAATAATTTTTAACTTATAAAAGGATTAAAATATTTTCGAACAAATTAACTTTGGAGATGACTGATGCGTCTCTAAAATTTTATTTTAAAATACAGCATGAACTCTTAATTTGTTTTTCATGAGTACATTCATATCCGCTTGGTTGAATTCCCTGTGTTGATCTTCATCTTCGAAGCAGCCTCCATATTTAAAAAGATATTGTTCCTCCTGTACTGAATAATAAATAATCTTGAAGAACTTTTTATTTTGCAAATCTTCATCAGTAAAAGCTGATATTTAGAATTTATAAACTGACAAAATTCCTTTGAGAACAAATTAAATCCCTTTTGAGAAAATTTTTTAAATAACTATTCAAAGAGATAAAGTTACTTCGAATAGTTCTTCAAAATTTTTTCTCAAAAGGGATTTTAAAAAACGGCAACTTTCGGATGACAGAATATCTTGCATAAGGATAAATGTTTTCGATTCGAAAAGCACTGCGCAACGTAACGGACATTGATCATCAAAGGAAAATACCAGAATATGAAGAGGTGAATTTTAGCAATTACGAGGAAGAAAACCAGAATATGAAGAACATAATTTTAGCAATTATAAGGAAGAAATTGAATCTATAAAAAATATCTTAAAGTATGTCTTATATTTCGTTGCGTCTATAGCTTCTTTCAAAGGAAGAAGATTTAACGAAAATGAGTTTAATTTTAGCTAAATAAATCTAATAAAGCTAATGTAATGAGCTGACAGATTTGTAAAAGATATTAACTTACAGAATAGTCAGTTATTGACTCATAATGAAACTTCGATGCAATTGTGAACTTTTCTGATGCTGTTTCTAACCAAAAGGATTTCAGGTAAGTAAAGCAACTTGAAAAATAATGTTGCACTGAATAAGTTTGTTTGAATTTCATTTGTGACATAACTAGAGTTAAATATTTCGATAAATTAGGTATAACTATTTCGCCTTAGAGCTCAACACCGAATTCTATTTAAAGAAAGAATGAGAAAAGAATTACAACCTGTTAAAAAATTAGAAAAAGTTCAAACTAAAGTCAAAACGTTATATGGAAATTTAAGTCAAAACGTTATGTGGAAATTTATCGTAAGAAATTTCTCATGACAGAGCATTTAAGTAAGAGCTTGTGTTGATGATTACCATGGACAGTTTACAGAAGGATTCTTTGTACATCTGAAAAGCTTTCACATAGAAAACTGCAGTTGTAAATATGTGATTTCTAGCTTTTGATTCAGAAATCCATAGCCTCTAAGACTTTCTGAATTCCCACTTTTTGGAAGACCGATATATATATATATATATATATATATATATATATATATATATATATATTCACCTATATACTTTACTTTTGATCAAATTAAAATTTTGAATTTGGAGGGCACTAGAGCAACAGATCTAATGATAACTGATCTCATAGTTTTGAGCCATATGAAATGATAGAAATGAAATCTGAGGTGTGTACATTCCTCTTCAAGCTTCCATACCATATTACCTGGTGAGTTTGATGCCTAGTTCTATTTAATAGGAAAGAAAGATTATTATTCTGATGAATTTTAATGTTCGAATGTTAATCGAATCTTAATCTTCTGACGAATACTGAATGGAATTAGAATGTGGACCTGCAGTTCGAAAATATCATTCCTGGTCACGATCTCACTACAATGACTACTTGGCTATCCCGCAATCTATTTGATTAAGACATTTCGAGGATCTTTCGATAAGTCCTTAGAAAAAACATTATTTTAGGTAAATATTTCTTTTTATTTTTCAAATCCGGTGAATACGGTGGATATCTCAATGTTTGAACATTAATTTCATGATTTTCGTCATCGAAACCTCCCAGATGTGTGCACGTGCATTGTCTTGATGGAAGAGGATCTTTTTGTTTTTCAAATTAGTACGGTTTTTTTTATTTCCTCACTCAACCGGTGCAATAACAACGCACTATATTCGCCAATAATTGTTTTTCCTTTATCCTAGTAATCGGTGTAAATGATTCCTCATCCTAGAGTCGACCACACCATTGCGTTTATTTTCTACCGACAGCAAACGCGGCATCCATCTTGCCAAGATTTTTTTCACATCCAATTGTTCGGGCAAAATTGAAAACACTGTACTTTGCGATATGTTAGTGCTGTCAACTATTTCACTCACTTTGATTCGTCAATTACTCAAAACCATATTGTGGATTTTGTCGATCATTCCTGGAGTAGTCGCTTCCACTCGACTTCTCGAACGACCTTCATCTTTTGTGGATGTACGGCCGCGTTTAAGTTCATTACTCCAATTGTAAACAGTTGCAAACACAGTAGCTGATGAACCATAAACTTCATTCAACTCAGCTTTGGACTCATTCGGTGTTATGCTTTTTTTTTTATA
Organism: Nephila pilipes; assembly: GCA_019974015.1. Taxonomy (NCBI): domain Eukaryota; kingdom Metazoa; phylum Arthropoda; class Arachnida; order Araneae; family Nephilidae; genus Nephila; species Nephila pilipes. Next base: position 185,032 of record BMAW01054540.1, read on the forward strand.
AAAGTGTTTAATCACTGCTTGAAACTCACTTTTCCCATTTTTCTGAATAAACTCAAGTTTCTTGATTCAATCGGGAATAAAAATAAAACCATGTGATGAAAATAACTGAGACAGACAGCTGCATAGTTTGACAAGATGCTTACTAAAAACAAACTATTTTCGATGATACGAGCACCATCTCTTGGATTTTGTTAGAACTTATTGAATGACTATCGTGTTTTCTAGTTCAGGAAAGAGATTCTTACCAGATGAAAAAATAATAATTATGCTGTCGAAATAACTTAGAAATAAATGAAAAGAATACTTAGCTTATTTTAAATTTTGTTTATTATTTTGACAACTGGAAAGAAAGAGTTGATATAATAAATAAATAAGATATTAATAACTTCTTAAAATTGTGTTTCTTTCAAAAACAGAAAAAAGTTATTTTTTAATGGTAAAATAAAAGTATAAAAACATTAATGCATTGATGAATTAGCATATTTGACTGATATTTAAAATGAAGTTATCAGTGCTAGCCTATTTTTTTAATTAGTTACTAGTTCCGTAATTAGTTTAAACTCCAGATTTCTTTAAAATATGAGAAAGTCTTGAGTTATGAGCATTAATCCATTAGTATTATTGATAATTGCTTAGATAATTTTTTTTGAGTTTTAAAGATATAATTCACTAAAGTGATGAATGCAGTGTGGTATTATACCATAATTCATTTTTTATATAGAGGACTAAGAACAAAATGCAGTTTGAAAAAATTAAATGTATGTAATAAAACCAATGTCATGTAAAAATTGAAATAAATTTTGGTTCGGTATTTACCCTTTCCAAGTCAATTATAGATAATGTGTAAAATTTAAAGTTTTGCAAATAAGCAACGTTAAAAGCAGAATATTCGATCAAGATATGTCTTACAGTTAGAAGACAAACTTAATAATTACATGTAGGTCAATTTCGTCCTGATAGAGGTGACTGTGTGTCTCGTGTCTCCAATTTGTAGAAGTGTTAAAATTACGTCCTGTCTTCTTAATGAAAATAAATTCCTATGAGAAATGGTTGGTTTCACATGATTATGTTTGCTATGATTTCTAAGGTTACATTAACCGTAATAGTGATTATGGATAGTTACTTGAATGCATTCTATTATATCGCAGTATGGAATGGTTATACTGGATGCAGATTTAGCAGCTCTATCCACGGTTTCGTTCCCTTTGATTTCCTCTTGGAAAAGTATCCAACAAAATATTGGTTAGACATTTTTAGACCTTAGGTCATGGTTTATTTTTGATATGCTCAAGATCAATTCACGAGGAGAATAATTTGGGTGATTTAAAGATTCTAATACACCCTTAGAATCTGTGAATATAATGAAACTTCCATTGTGGCGATTTGATACACTTTCTAACGCTTTGTTAATGGCAGAAATCCCAATGGGAAAAACAGAACACGAAGAAAGAAGTTAAAAAATTAAATGAGTTTATCTTTTAAATATGAAACTCCAATATTATTCATTGACTTAGAGTCATCAGTGTAAATATGAATAAAATTTGGGAATTTTTCTGAAAAGCTCTAAATATTTTGTACAGTATCCTATTTTGTTAAAAAAATTAAAGGATATTTAAAGTCAAGAGTGTGATCGTACCAAGGGGGAAATATTCATTTGTTTTCATTGTAGAAGTATTTAATGTTCCATAGCCATGCGTGTCCATTAAAATAAACCGAAAAGGGCTTTTTTAAGTAGATGTAATCTTATTTGAGCTTGTTAGAAAAAATGTTACATTTATTGTTGAGCAATGTGTTCTATTTCCTCAGTACAAATGTCAAGAATATTAGCGAGGGATAATCAATTCAATTGGATATTTGTTATTTATATCATGTGAGGAGATTAAAAAAAGGTAAAAAAAAAAAAAAAAAAAAAAAAAAAAGCATGTGAGGGTAAAATTGAGTCTCCACAGTTAAACAATGTATCGTCATCAAAAGTCAGTAATGATAATTATTGAATAAGTTTCGAATAAGATTTATTTCATAAATGGTATGAATTTGTTTTCATTGGTCTGTTTTAAATTACATTTCCTTGCGTCACACAAATACACTTTTATCGTCTCTTCATTTCTCTCTTTTTTTCCTCTCTTTGTAAACATACCAAGAAGGAAAATTTCCACATAAATGTTAAATTATTCAACGTGATGCTGAGTTATTTTTCACTACTGCATTTTCTAAAATACTATGTTTACCGAAAAAAGTGATGTTTTTCTAAAGTAGAAGAGAAAACTTTTAAAATTCCGTCAGGAGAACTGAAAACACCCAACTTGTAAATATGGAATGTACTTGTTGGTTTGCAAAGAGTATTTAAACCAATGAAAATACTTTAACTTACAAGAAATATATATTTTAATGTTTATTACTTAATATATTTAATATTCACGATATTATTTCTAGAATAATAACTGAATTATTAAATTTTGTTTTTATTTGGAACATATCGCAATCAATTCGAAACCTAAAAGTAGAATTTGATTCGAAGAATAACGTTTAAAAGGATAATACTACTTTTCTGATTAAAGAAAGATATTATTGTAATTAAAATACAATGTTTTTTTTTTTTTTTTTTTAAAAAAGAGCATAAATTAACTTGACAGATACTTCCGTTATATGATCATGGTATTGTAATGGAGGCTAATAACACTATAAGCGTACTATGTATTTTACTATCCATGTAAAGCCAAATTAAAGGGAGATATATCTCATTAAAAATTTGGAATTTATGAGAAAAAGGCCAAAATATGCCTTTTTCAACACAATGAATAAACTTTGTAATTATAATAAACTTGCCTATTACATTAAATTTGCAACATTTAAAATAAAATTGTTTTAATCTCAAAAAATAATAAAAAATAACAAAAAAAAAAATCTGATATGTTATGATTTAAAAATTATATTTTTTACTAATAAGGTATGGCCTTGGTTAGATTAACTTAGTAGTCCAAATTTTTCTGGATGGCAGACAACCTACAAAACTGACTTGGAACTAAACAGTTTTTTTTTATGTAACTAATTAGCTTATGATCTCTAAGCTTGCGAGGAATAATAAAAGTAAGGCTTGACTTCAAATAAACTGAATCTATATTGATACAAGGGAGAGTTTGTTTCTTATTGTGCGTGTATGTACGGCTGACGTAGCGCAAAGACAAAGATTCAGACTCCTGAAATTTGGTACACTGAAACTATGCATAGCGATGGTGAAAAATTCAAATGAGTTTTTTTCGAAACTCGCTTTCCAGTCCTTGAAATTGAACATTGAAACAATTTTTGGTATACTTTGTGGCCTATCTATCAAACGAACGTAGCAGGATTATGATTCTGCATCATTAGAAATCCAAGATCTTAAGAAAGACTGACTTTTTTCGTGTGTACAAACAAATTAGCCAGTTTGTGGGAATTCTCGAAAAAAGTAGTATTGAAAAGCGTCTTTTTTATGCTAAATTTAATATTAATTATTAATTTCACAATCAATGAACAAATTCTCCGCTTGACTTTCTCCCATTCTCTGTGACCGCGGTGGCCTAGTGGTTATGGTCGCGGACTCTCGGCCGGTGGTTTTCGTCGTGTTCTGGGCTCGAGCCCTGATGCCACTAAAACCCCGTCGTGTAGCCGGGGCTGATGCACGTTAAATCTGTCGGGGTTCAAAGTCCTCCCCGTTGGCGTAATTTGGAATTTAGGAGAGAGGGTGCCAGCTCAAGTGTCATCCTCCTCCCTTGAAAGATGTTTGGAATTACGAGGTATAATCCAATAGCCTTCGTGTTGCTTCTAGTCAAACGTTACTAAGAAACCAATAAATCATTTGTATATATTTCTTTAAAAAATGAACGCACACTCGCTAGAGAATAGAATCAACGGTACGGATTAAAATTATATTAAGCGAATTAACCGAAATTATATTAAGTGAACATCACAATTTTAGAATTCCAGTGAGTGACGAATATTTTCGAGTAATCAGGATTTGAGTATCATTTTTATAATTCCCAACATTTCAGTTTTTTAAAAATTTGAAACCATTGAAAGATATTTTTAAAGTCTTTAAATAAATTATGATGCAAAGCAAAAATACAACGAATTTTATATATATATATATATACTCAAATTATTGTACTAAAACGTTTTCAATTGAATCCATTTGTATGTACATTAATAGTTACTATTTATTTTGCTATACAGTCTACAATAACTGTAATACATAGTTAAACTTTCATTTCAAATAATTATAGTCTTTTTCAAGCGTTGATTTAATTAACTAAACTTAAAAATTTAAGTGAAATTTGAAATTTATTGATAATTTTTATCGTAACTTAGCAAAGTGAGGGATCAAAATATTTTATCACTCTTAGCTCATTTTAAATTCCTCTTATTCATTGTGTTATATTGTTTGTCACCGGTTTCTCTTGAAAAACAATTATTTATTTCTGTACATATGTTTAAAAAATTATACTTCACTTTTATGTTACTTACTGGCTTTGTGCTCATCCATTTGTCATTCTGCAACACATACGAAATCAAACAATACTTTAAAAATATATTTTACAACTAACTACTATAATATTTCCTATTTGAATAATGTATTTGATTACGTAAGCAAATTATGAAAATAAGTCCATTAACTTTTGGAAACCTTCACTTCTAAATTTTCTGTTGTGCCGTCTGTGTTGGTTAGCTTTCAAATGGAGAAAAATGTTTTAACTACTTCCTATGTCAGTCATAATTCACTCGCACACAATGGCATTTCTCCAGAAAACTTTGCTCGCATAAGAATGATTTATTCTTCTAGTTTCGATGACGATATAAGCCAAATATAAAAAAGTGTTTTGCGTGTCCCGTTTGCATAGTAAAAATTTGAGGGAATGCTTCCCTGTTTATAGGTATTAAAGCACGCCAGGTGCAATTAAATACTCATTAAATTAGTGTTTCGTGTCCTAATATACTGCTTCTAATCAGAGTGTCACTATTTTTTGCTGTTCTTATTGAACAAAAATAACTATCAATGTTCAGGCTCCCTAAATCTCTGTAAGTGCCATCGAAACGATTCTTCATATAATGAAGAGATCGTTGAAACAGTGAACCCTCAAGGATGCCTTCTTTTCGCATATTTCGGATAAAAAGATCTCCTACACCTCATTGAAAATAAAACACTCCACTACATCTATGCTTTATTTTTGTCAATAAGTATGTGTTTTATAAATTTATAACTATTTTAAATATGCCATATTATTTTAAATAGGAAAAGAATCAGAAGATATTCCAAAATAACTCTCGGGACAAAACATTTTAATTCGTGAGTGCGATTTAAATTAAACTTGAAACGCATACACTCTCTATATAAATACACACACACACACACACACACACACACACACACATATATATGTGTGTATGTATGTATAAAAATTTCAAGAAATACATTTTAGAAGACTTATCTCTGTCACACAAGTTAATCTAAAAACCTGTAAGTTAAAATCTTGAGAGTTTCGTGACCAGCATAATTCAAGACCTGATTATACTAAAGACCGATGTATGGAATAATAAGTATTGCTGTAAGATAAATTGAGTTTCAAAGCTCGAAAAATGTGAAAGCTGGGTAAATATAATTTTTAATAGTGGTAGGAGAAAGTAATCAGGAATTTGTCGACCGAATAAATCCTCCGTTCTTTCATGGAGTTTTAAAGAAATGGAATATCTTTTTGAAATTGTATGATTCAATTTGCTTAATAAAAGAAGTATTTTCAAAAGATATTGTTCAGAAAATTGTACAGAATAAAAGTCCTGCTGGATAATAATATAGATGGAATTTGGTACAAGATATGGCAGTAGTTTTTTACGATATATTTATTTCTAAAATTAGGATTGAAATACAATTTAAAAGTTTATGCTATTAAGAAAAATTGTTTTGAAATTCTAAATCATCTCTAAATGCCTATTAAAATTGTGATTTTTCTGGAAAGATTTGCTTCAAAATGAGTTTTGCAGTATTAAATGGAAAGACAAATCGGTATCACACATTTGACAATAAAAATAAATTCTACTGCATATTTTTCATAGTTTTTTGTATCAAACAATAGATATTTTTCTGATTTAAATAAGCACATAATTTTTAAAGAGTAATATAATCACGTAAAGTATAAATTATTTAATCCATATACACGAATTAACAAAATGTAAAATACTTAATTTTTTTTAATGTATTTGAATTTTTTTCATGCATAAAAACAATTAAATTTAAAATTTAATGCAACTTTCTCTAACAGTTCAAGAACTGTTTAATTTTGAAATTGCGATCAGACATCATGGGGACTTAAGGGGCCGTAAGCTAACTAGTTTATATGTTTTAATTATTTGTCCAAATAACACGTGGTGTTGAGAAACAAGAAAAACGGCATGAATTGATTAAAAAGAAGAATGCTAATATTTATGATCCTCTATTTGCTTTTCCCGAATATCTGCAACTATTGATTGGAATCGAATGAGATTTTTTACATAAGCTACTAAAATAATTCTTTACCCAATTTGGTAGTAATAGAAAACTGAAACTTGAAAGGCAATTAACTACATTAATTAAGTGAATTAATTAACCCAATGAGTGTTAATTACTTAATTAAGTTATTAATAAAAACTGAGCTATTAACAGTGATACAATTTCGTCCATCGCGATGAAAACTGTGGAGGTTATTAAAAATGTATCATTTCTTTGTTGATTAATCCGTTGTGCGAAAAAACATTTTAAATTTCGTAAGGAAGTTATCTGCAAGATTACTTCCCGCAAGCTATTCATAATGTTTACACGTTATTTTGACAACCCTTTATAACTGAATAAATAAGTGAATAAAATAAACATATATATAGCCTCTTACGATTCTGTGTATTTCTGATTATTAGTTTTGACTCAAAATATATTCCGATCTATTGGAAACAATTGCATGACATTTTAAATATAGGGGTTTTACGACAACCGAAATTCACCTGAGTAAAAATATTTATCTGTTACAATTCAATTTTTTTAATGACTGTGTTTAAAAAGTCATATTTTTCATTACCAAATAACTTTTTACGAATTTCTTATACTTGTGTGCGTGTGTGTGAATCGGAAAACAAACTACCTATAGATTGCTGTAAAAAACGCTTTGACTAGTATGGAATATATAATTGTTTATCACCAAATATTTGAGTCACTCGTTCACTGTTAGGGGACTTATTTCTTAAACATGCATAATTCAAAATCTTTCGAGCAGAATTTTACGAAATTTGAATCTCAGGCCGATTTTAAGGTAAGAAATCAGATGCGAGAAAAAAAAACTTTCTACAATTAGAAAAATGTTTCCGAAGCTAGTTCATTATGTCAATTAGCTAATTTATCAAGAGAAGAATTTAGTTCCTCTTTAGCCATTAAGAGTGATACCAATTTTTTTTAGTTGTGATGATAATTACTGAAATTATAAAGAGAAGTCCTCTTTATAATTGCATCTACAAAAACTGATGTAGAGAACACCAGAACTGGAATTATCAGTAGGCTTGTATTTTCTGATGCCATTTTAGAGTATACAAACATAAAGAAGCTTGATGATGATTAGGAATTTCAGTAGCTATTTTGCTATACTAAGAATTCAACTAACAAATTTAAAAATTTCAAAAATCAAATTTTAAGATTAAGATATCTTTTGAGCTATTCATCATGGAGTTATATACATAATACTCTCTCTTCCCCCCATATATATATATATATATATATATATATATATATATGTGTGTGTGTGTGTGTGTGTGTGTGTGTGTTAAGGTATATTCTAAATATACCTTAAATACATTAAGAAACTTTCATTTTGTTAAATGCTAACTAATGATAAGTTTTGCAGCAAACGAAATATTTTGAAATGATTTACTTAATTACAATGAAAATAAGAAGTTTATATATTTGACACGGCACTGTTATTAGCTGGAAGATGTCTCCTCAAATGCCATTCTTAACCTATTTAAATTAAATTAACAGGCAAATGAATTGATATAAGATATGGCTTGAAGCATTACACTATAATTGAATTGAAATTAAATGCATATATCAGTTAGTTTCCTAAATTATTAGTTGTGATTGGATGGAAATAAATTAGTAAACACAGTGAGGCATAAATTACTGAAGTGCTTGAATGTTTAACTTTTGAGTCCTTCTTTAGCTGAAATGAATTATATCCTATAAATAACAGCTTTCATTTTAATAGAAGCACAATAGTCGTTTATAAACGTTTTATTCCTTAAGAAGCTGAAATTTATTTAACAATATGACTAAAATTGGTTTTTCATACAGTGGTGTGCAAAAAATTAAGGATGAAGTCGAAAAATTGGCATATCAAGGGAACGAAGAGTCAGAAAGGACTGAAAGACCAATCAAGGCATTAACTAGGGTGCTCTACAGTAACACATTTGCAGATATGCTGCTAGACGTAAAGTGGGAATGTTGGAGTGAGCCAACGGAGTAAGCTCAGCATTCATTTCTGAGAAAGTGATTGCACGGCTTATATCAATTTAAATGACACCGAGTTCTAGGCTTCAATTTGAAATGTCGAGCAATCACTTTGTTAGATGACATCTGGATGATTCTACCCGAGGTCGAATCATTGAAAAAATAGAGGAAGGTCTAAGTGTGATAAGTGTGGCTGCGGAGCTAAATATTGCTTCCAGCATCGTTTCTGAACTTTGGAGAGAATTTCAAAATACAGGGAAAATAGTCTGGCGGTTCAGAAGTGGTCATTCACGAGCAACCATGTCAGCAGACGACCAGTATATTGCTCTACAGGCCAGAAGGAACAGGCGGCAGGCAGCAGACGAAATCCATAGACACACGGCAAAGGCGATTGCACGACCAACAACTCACTCGCTTTATCGTGACCAGGAGGTTTCACAGTCTATTTGCACGATGACCTGTACGGCGTGTACCATTAATGCCTGCTCTTTGGAGAAGGCATTTTCTGTGGTGCCGAGAACATTAAAGTTGGACGGATATTCAATGGGGTCGAGTACTCTTTACGGATGAGAGCATATTTATTCTGAGCAGCAATTCTGGATACACACACATCTGGAGAGAGTGGAAACCCCCCCAATAGCCCCTCTAACATCATCGAAAGAGACTGGTTTGGAGATCGCAGTGTTCTTGTTAGGGGAGACATCATGCTTGGTTGCCGTACCAATCTACACATCTTTAAAGGAAGCTCAGTCACCGAGTTCCACTGTTGTAACAAGATTCTCCTTCCGTATGTGCGTCTTCTTAGAGGCGTTATGGATCCACTGTTCATTTTCATGAGCTACAATGTGCTAGCTCATTGCATAGTAATTGTCAAAGAGCTGTTGGACAATGAGAATATTGAATGCATGGTTTGGCTGGCAAGGTATCCGGATCTAAATCTTCTCGAGCATGAATGGAACTTTTTAGGGAGACGCTTGGTAGCTTGTGCCTTAACCACCAGTAATGATTCTGGAGTTCTATAGGAGGGACAAGATGACGAATGGGCTGCAATGAATCAACAACTCATTGGCAGCCTCATGCTCAGCATGGTCAGACGATGTAAAACCTTCATAGCAGTCAAGCGAATTTATAAACCCAACTAGAGGCTTGATGTTTCTGGCTGGACACCTTTCACATGGATGTTTCACCTTCAGTCGCATTGCGCTCCATGCTACTTTTTTCAACAAAGTTCCATTTTATCCTTTTTTTTTTTGGATATGTTTTGCTTACATTACTAATGCTCTTACATCTTGGGGATCCTATGGTATTATTTGTGTTGATTTGGAAAGTTTTTGCGCAACGTTAGTTTTGAAAAACCATCTCATCCTTAATTTTAGCACGTCAGAGTATTGTAGATATTCTTAAATTCTTAAAAAAAAAAAAAAAAAAAAAAAAAAAAAAAAAAAAAAAAAAAAAAAACGAATTTTTCATTAATTTTTTATGGGTAGTGTACTCAATTCAGACGCAAAATAAAATAAAAAAACACAAACACTTTTTCTTTTTTTTAATAATTTTTTAAAGTACCTAGCAACATTTGCAAATTTTCGTGGTATTTGAGAATTTCAGGGCAAAGCCTCTAAGATAGACATAAAAAGTCGACTTTTTTTCGAATATGGTGCTTCATTTAAGCATTATATTTAAAACAGAATAATATCCAAGAAAAAAATACGTATTTCAATTACTAATTTTGACATGTAATTATAAAGTAATCTTTCGTTTTTACGAGTTTTGTCGTCTTTCGTTCATTGAAAAACCATGCAAAATAGATTGATTATATATCAACTTCGAAAAAAGAAAAAGTGTAAAAAAAATGTGTGTTACATTTTGAAAGCAATTTTAAGAATTTTTGAGTTTGGAAGATTCTACCTAGAGCAGTCCTAATCAAATGTTCATTTGCCTGAAAACATATTGAAAATCTGAGATATGTGTAATGTAATAAGAAAATTATCTAAATGTGTTGAAAATCTTATGAATAATGCATTTCTTGTGTTTTCAACGATACATTTTCTTTTTTATTGCTCTGCTTTTTCTTTCTTGTTGAGTAAACAATTATATTTTGATACATTTATCAATGCCATTAAGGTGCTCGACTTTTATACCAACCTCATACCAAATAATTATATTTAACTTTTCCTGTATTTTATTTCCCCATCATTAAACTGTACCAAGGTTAAACACAAGTTTAATACTTTAATGTTTCAAACTCAACGAAAAAGTTTATTTAAGCATATTTTGGCACGAAACACAGATCAATGCCTCGTTTGCGTTAAGTACTTTTAATAACTGGCATTTTATTAATTATCTGGCTCTGCCTTCCACTAGCCATTTTTTACATTATTAACAGAATATTTGGATAAAATTTCTGTAAGAAAATAACACGAATGTTTCGACTTTTCTATAGATTTTTCCCAATTGATACATACCAATATTCTTAGAATTTAAGTTTTCATTTAGAGTACTATTTAACTGTATCCGTTATAGCTACGCAAAGTCATAAAATATTTGAAAACAAACTTCATAAGACATCATTATTATTAAAATAGAAGTCGGCTGCTTTCAGATTTATGTGACAGCTACTACTAAAATATAGGATTAAGTAACAAAAAATAACATTCTACAAAGATATTTACTTCGTATTTTGTAATCTGAATTGAAACAGTTAAAGAAAAGCTTATTTTTTTTAATTAATTTGGACAAATTGCGTGAGAAATATTTATTACTGTTGTCTTAAAACAGATAAGAAAAAGCTTAATTTATTATTAATTTGATTACAATGCGGAAGAAATGTTTATTAATCTTATGGCGTAGATATTTAACACCTGAATAGTGTATAAGGAAATAGTTCAACTTAAAATAATTACATTTTTCCGAAATAAATTTCGAATATCTAAAAATTCTCGGAAAATATTTTAAGAATCTTACAAGCTTTTCATTGAATCCGATAGAAAGAAATGTGAACTTAATTAAAAACTGAAAACATTTTGCTCAAAATATAAGATTTTGGGGCGAAATGTTTCACTTTTTATTATTCGGTCTGATATTTAGGGGTCTTGTTAGCGACGCAAGGTAAAAATAATCTTTTAATGGAAAAGAGTTTTTGTCTTGAGCTTAAAACTTTTTAAAACGACATTATGGAAGATTTAATTTTCTTCTCGAGCTACGTGAAAACGCTATTTGTTATTTCATTTTTTTTAATTCAAAATGCATTTGCTTTTTGAAACCGATAAGTAGCAGTTTCGGGTCTTACAATCCCTGCGACCTTCATGTAGTGGGGTTGATGCACGTTTAATCTATTAGGGTTCTATATTTTCGCTTCTATATATATATAAGATGAAGTTAATTCAAAATCAGTTCCCGAGTATTTTTGGGACATAGTTTTTTATACTGAAAAATAGACTTGAATTTTGAGTACGTTGCATGAACATGAAAATACGATAAATAGCCATCATCATTTTAAAATTAGAAGAAAAAAAATCAACCTATTTTTAGCTTTTTTAAAAATATTAATAAATATGATTCTTGGAATTATTTTACTCAATTTAATCCTTGAAATCTTCTTAACCCAAACTTTTAATGACAAAAGTGTATAAAGTAATGGACTGCTCCTATTGTTATGATCTTAATGATCTTATTATATAAGTATTTATATATATATTTTAAATGACGTAGTCTTTTTAAAACAAATAATGCAAATCACATTGTTATAAACTCATCTCAAAAGATATATTCGATAAATAAGCCACGAATCTTCTAAATATTATACTTAGTGAATTTTTAAAGATCACACCAAAAATATAAATTATTTTTTATTTCCTCCTAATAATAGATTTAATCTGCAACGCGAAAGTGATTCCTAATTCAGAATGAAAAGAAATTCCATTTTTCTTTCATAACTAATGATAACAAATTATTGTAGTAGAGGTAAAAGTTGATTGACAAAACATATTTCACGCCATAGTAACTGAAAGACAATGATAATCAGAAATCGTCTTAAAAATAATCAACGACATAAGTAGGGGGAAATATAGGCACTGATTTGTCCCTGAGTTCACATAAAGGAGCGAAAATTTAAAGAATGACGACTGATTTGAGGACTTTGGCGAAGGACCTCATAATTTTAAAATGCGGTCAAGTGATGAGGACGAAACTTTAGATGATACTCCATTCATCTAAATTTAGAACCGGCTCAGCGTGAGGACTTTGATCCCTGGCAGATTGAACGTGTATCAACTCCATTACTCAACGGATCTTTAGTGACATTCAGACTCGAACCCATGACTTCATTGACATAACACCGGCCACGAATTAGCGATCACGACCATTCGGCTACCTTAGCTGCTACTGAATGAGGAAGTAACTTTTCCTATGAGTGTGCTGTCCTCGTCATCTGTTGAGCGGAATTCATCTCTAACAGCAGCTCTGGTGTAATGCTTACTCGAATTTAATCCGAATTCATGATATATATATATATATATATCATGCAAAAAAATTTTTTAAAAAAAATACAAAGATCTGATAGACACTTTCTATACGGAAAGAACCTAAATTTCTTGTTAACATACTACGCCCTCCCCTTAAGGATATTTAAATCGAAGAATGAAAATTTGCTCAATATACAACTGTTTAAATTCCCTTAAGAATGATTTCAAATTTAGCACGACACAAAAAACATGTTAAATTCTATGAATGCAAAATGAAACTTTATTCAACAATACTTGTTTAACGTTCGATAATCTCTAACGAGAGTCTTTTTCTCTACTTTTTAAAGTAGCCGTGGTAGCCGAGGAATCAGGGCTGCGAACTCGCGGCCGATGTTGTTTTCGTCAAGTCATGGGTTGGAGTCCCGATATCTCGAAGAAACCACCGTGTAGTGAGGCTGATGTCCTTTTATTGGAAAGGTGTGGTAGTTTGAAGAAGGGAGTGTCACAGCTTAAGTTTTGTCCTCTTCACATTTGACTGAGGTTCAAAATTACGAGGTCCATCACCAATAGACCTCGTATTACTTCTAAGAGAGGACTTTAATAAACAATCAAAGCCTATTTTTTAAAAATTAAATACTCCCAAAATATATATCCCTGAAAATTGCGTCTTTTCTTAAAATCATCTGTTTTAAAATTCATTCATTTACATGTTTGAATATGCGCAACATGTCGTTTCTTATTTATTCAAGCAAATGCCTTATTTTTTCAGACAATAGTCTAGGCTTATTTAAGCATATGTATACATGCAATCTGAATAGGCAGTTTATGTGCTTTAAATTTGGTTAAGTAAAAATAAAAATCTTGGGGATAGTGTTCGAAGAAAATTTCACTTACGTTATTGGTAAAGACATGATGCCATCGAAACATTTTCCGAAAATGCCACTTGGATCTTGAAAAAATACCTTTACAGATGCGAAGTTTTAAGAAAATCTTCTGCATCGACAAAAGTGTAGAGCGTCTTTCTTCTTCCACTGAAAGCATATGGTTTTTAAAAAGTGTCAGTTGTAAAAGTGATTGAACTAATATTAGCGTGAAAAAGAGAGCAAAAATGCTTCGGATGCTCAGAAAAAATTATTCGCTAATGGTATTCAGAAGTAAAACGAACGAAAGAAGGCCGTTATTTGCACTTTGACTCTTTTTCGAATAAATCCAGATGAAAAAAAGATATTCATGTAACCGCTTTTTTTAAGTTACAAATAATTTCACGAAATTTGTTCAGAGTTCTACGGCGAATCGAAAGAAATTTTTATATCTCTTACTTTTTTGTAGGGAAAAAAAACTGATAATACATGATAATAAAATCACGAGGCGTAGATGTAATTACTGTACACACATGTGTTCTCATATTGGTTAAGAGATACCTGGGAATGCACATTAATAAATTTATGATTTATTCTGAAAAACTGCAAGCTAAATTTCTTCAAAATTTCAGAAATTGCGCTATATTTGTTTCTTATAACAGCAATCAGTTTTTAATTTGTGAATTTTCTGATTAAGGCATTCGCTTAAAAATTTATTTTGGGAAAAAAGGGAACAAAATAAAATTAGGTATAACATTTTTAAAAGGTCACATTACATCAGAGCTTGGGAGTCTTAGATGAAAATAAATTCAAAAAATATAATTTATTTTGAGATATTTTTAAAATTATATATATATATATATATACGAGACATAAAAATAGTATAGCAAAAACACAATAGGATTGTCGTATTAGACATTTTTATATATACATTTAAGTTGTTTCTTTAGTAATTAAAAATGAAATAGAATTTCACTGTACTAAATACAAAACAAAAAAGAAAGAAAGAAAGAAAGGAAATTTTTGTATTAAATTATCTAATGGAAAATAAAATATTTCAACATTTTTTTAAAAAAGAAATTCTTATGCAAACATTTGCTCTGAAGAATCCAAGATTTTTCCACAAACTTAAGTGCTTTGTAGAGAAGAACGAATTTATATTAAAGTTGTTTGATCTTTAACTACATAGTATTTCTTTTCTAGATTTCAAGGAAAATGATAATCTCATTGTCTTTGAAAGAATTTATCTACTAGACTAGAAAAAAGTTTACCGACAAAAAATTCTACTTAAAACATTATTTTTGAAAGGTATGTTACATTTTTAGCAATTTATATGTATTGATGGAAATGACATTACATATAGGGGTCACAAGTACTACCTTTCCCCAAGTTATCCTCATGGATTGTCAGTTCTAAGACTAGATATAATACTGGGTTAGTAAAAAGGTAACTATGGCAAATGAGACTGAAATAGCAATTCACAGATTTTCACGTTATAACATCGAATGACAGTTTTGTATTTTATGTAAGTTTTTCCATTCAGTAAAGAGACTAGTTATTCTACTAGCATATATTTAGCACTGTTTATGATATTTGAAGGTTATAAAAAAGTAGAGAAGCAAGTTGTACTACAGCAATATATAAAATGAGTTATCCTAGGATATAGGTATGTTGCTTAGTACAAGGTGTTTCGAAATTCACAAGGAAAAATTTAAGGGGTGATAAAAAACATCTAAACAATTTTCGCCATACATTACATAGATGGAGAGCCAGTGGCGCACTGCTTAACGGCGCTGTAATGGATAGCTTAAAGTACGAATTTTTTACACATTGTCATTTCTATAGTGTATTTCAGAAGGAACGGCGATGTACAGTAACCAGAAAATGTGGCGGTCATGCATTTTATGTATGGTCTTGCGAATTGGAATGCTCTGGCAGTGGAAAGACTGTACAGGCAGCGTTTTCCGAGAAGACACGTGCAAAATCAAGAAATGTTTGATCGTATCGGTACTTGTTTGAAACGAGATCCTTTATCACCAGCATGCGTGATACAAGGCATGGCAGGAGTGAATGGACGCCACACGTTGAAGACGACATTCTGCAAAGAGTGGAAGATCTTGTTGACATTAGTACGCGAGAGGTTTTCTGTGCCAAAAATGTGCCCCACTCGATTATTTAGGAAGTACTACAGGTCGATGGATTACATCCCTACCATGTACAGAAAGTACAAGCCTTGATACCAGCAGATGTTGCCACGTGTCGAGTTTGCACTTTGGTTTTTACAACAGCTATTACCTGTTGTAAAAACCAACGTGCAAACTTGATTTTAGTGCACATGTTTTATTCACTGAAGAATGCACCTTTACTCGTGAAGGCATTTCGAATAAGTACAACCTTTTTCCGTGGGTATCTAGCAATCCGTATGACACATGTCCACCTGCGTATCAGAAGCGTTTCAGTGTAAATGTTTGGGCTAGAATTATGGGTGACAATTTTTTCGGCCTATACCTTCTGCCATTTCAACTTTTCGGCAAAACATACTTCACATTTTTACAAGAGATATTGCCAGATTGATTTCAACCTGTTGCAGTCAACATACAATCCCGTGTATGGTTCCAGTACGACGGAGCACCATCTAATTTTAGCATTGATGCTAAATTCCCAGGGAGAAATATTAATCAGGGTGGGCCCTGATTAATCCTTAATCGAGTGTTTTCCTAATAATTGAGTGTTTTCAAATTCATAGTCCCATTGTTTCCTCATATACCTTGTTCTGCGCACTCATCTGATCGCCCCTGTTTGAACCTTTTCCTGTAGAGCCATTTGAAAAGTTTCTCGTCTTCGAAATCCCATCGACTCCGACGAGGACCTAGATGCTAGGATTTCTGCTGCCACCGGCGCCGTGCGATAAATGTCGTGTATGTTTGAAGAAGTAGGTCACTCGCTACATCGCAGGTGTAACGCCTGAATTTCCAAAGGCGATCGCTCTTTTGGGCAGTTTCTAGAATTTTGCACTTGAAATCTGTCAAGACTAAATATTTCTCGATGGTGGGGTGTGGAAGTTTGGAGTGGGAGGCGCCAAGTCAAGCGTTGTCCTCCTCACTTGAGCGAGGTTCAAAATTACGCGGTCATTTGCTAGTAACCATCGTGTTGTTTCTCAGTGTAAAGTTAATAAACTATCACATCCCTTTCAAAAATGACCCAAAGTAATTAATCGTTAGAAATTATAGATCTGATAGGAAGCTTATTTTCTTTTATACCTGAAAATAATTGCTCGCACTGATAAGTACTTCCAAAAATAGAAATTATCTATACTCATGTTCTCGAGTGTTTTCAAATTTAACAGGTAAATATTTGTTAAAATTCTGGTACGCCAACTTAACAGAATTTTACCTATAATTCTGAATCACATAGTATCTCATTTACATCTGTTTGAACTTCTATAAGTACTGATTTTATATCTATTGAATGAATTGAAGAGAACAAAGAAAACTTATTTTCTAGCCATTTATTTTTTCTGCGTATGTTCTAAATGATGCAGTTTCAATTCAAGTTATTTTGTTCACTTTGTATGTTGCAAAGAGCGTTTTATTTCATTTTTAACCGCTTATTCCAAAGAACAAGCTTACATTTGAATGCGTTACCTTGATCGCAGATGTTTATAATGTGATATATTTTTTTCCTTGTAATTATAATTTAAATTATATAAGTGCTTTGTTATATAAAACACGTGTGAAGGATAAATCTTGTAACCTTATAGTATCAAAGAACAGACTCATATCTTGATTTATATTGGTTGGAATTGGCATATTTCTTCTTTCAAATCTTAGAATTGCTTAAGAATCTTAGAGTAGGATAGCCAACATATACCCATGATAGTATCATAGACTGGACTAATTAGTGGGACTCGTAAATTCACTAATGAATGCAGAGAACTGCAGCTGATTTAAGCCTCGAGATCATTCATAGGCATTAACATGTGTTCCGTGTCATCACCTTCATACATACTAATTCTTGATGTGTAATTTCACTAGAATGTGATGAATTTTGGATCCATCAAAATTAATTTTGCAGTAATACACCAAAAACGCTATTTATGATTTTCATTTTTATATTTAATAAAGACGTGATGAATCTGAAGGGCTGAAAAAACTAATAATTGAGTTACACTTTACCACTCTAATTAAATATAAAGTAAATAAGTAAATACTTAAATTTTCTTAAGATTTTCTTTTCAGAGCTCTCTCATTTATACATCTCTATAGCTTTTCGCATCCATAAATGATTCCCAAAAATAGAATCATAACTGAATTCCAAAACATTATCCCATTTGCTGTCTTAGGAAACACAAGCTAATACGTTTTAACTCCACAAATAGTTGTTCCTTAATGTTTCTTTCTTTTTTTGGAAAAAACTTACTAACTACTTTACAACTAATTTGTACTTTTACTGACATACTTTTTCACTCCTCTTATGATTTGCAGATACTTTCTTTTCTTAATAGTAAACTTTTAATAACAACACTTATTATTATCTACTTTTAACTTAACATTTACATAAATATATTTTTTGTCTTTGATCCTGAGACAAAGAACTGATCGGGTTGTATAACATTAATAACTTAATAATTTACTATCCTTATCATCTACTTTGAGATCCTTACTCTCGAGTGTCAACTCACTCGTTTACACACTGATACTGAGAGGGTTGTGCGAGTGATATCTTACCCTTGTCCCTTACAAAACGCCCTCTACAGGCAAACGTTGAATATTCGAGAAAACATATGTCCATTTCCTAATAATAAAATAGTCCTAAATTCTACCAATTTTCAGTTAACACAAAATCATTACACTCAACAAAATACATCATATATCATGAACATTAAATATTAACTTGATCTATAACATTATAAAATTACACTAATAAATTCTTCTTAAAAATCCTTGTAATTAATTGTTTTGGAAAAAACTTACTACTCTACTGTTACTTTTTATTTTTACTGACAAATTTTTTCATTCTACTTCTGACTTGTAGAAATACACATTTCTTACTTTTCTTAATAATAAAATTTTAATAGTAACTCTTTGATTGTTGTTTACTTTTCTTGTGTGTGACTTAGCTTACTTTCTCACATTTCACTTATTTTTAAACTTCAGACTAAACATACTTAAGAGTTTTCCCCTTGAATTCTGTTTAATCTTTCCGCGTTATCTCGACATTCAATGTAGTTTACTTTTAGCGTAAAAATCACCTCGTGGTCTGGCCAGCAGTTTTCGTCGAGTCATGGGTTCGAGTCTTGATTCCACTAAAGACCTACCTTGTAGCCAGGTCTGATGTTCGTTAAATATGTTTAAGCTCAAAGTCCTCCTGTTGGCATGGCGTGAAAGTTAGGAGGCGGAGGTGACAGCTCATTTGTCATCCTCGTCCCCTGACCGAGGTTCAAAATTACGAGGTGCGTCACCAAAAGCCCTCGCGTCTCTTCTAGTGTGACGTCAATAAAACCAATAAATCAATCGCTTCACGATCCTTACTATTGAGTGTCAACTCGCTTGCTAACACACTGACACTGAGAGGGTTGTGTGAGTGATATCTTACACTCGCCCCTTACAAGACGCCCTCTATAGGCTAGTGTTGAACATTGGAGATAACATTTGTGAAATATTAAGTCATTTCACATGAAAAAAGTTGTTTTCCCTAAAATTAGCATTTTTGGAAGAGTTCTTTAAAATTGGGCACTGCTATTAGATAATATGAAATTTATTGCTCTCGGAAAATTCAAATAATTTACCCTGTATCTTCTCCAGTACAAAAATTTACCTTTTTTATTTATTAATATCTAAATGGTTTATTCATGATTTTATGACACATATTAATCTCTAGTTTAAGTTAAATATTTTGCTCTTCATTTCTCGAAATGTGAAAAACACCGATATCTGAGGAATTATATTTATATCTGATCATTTTTATTTAATAAGTTATCAAAAGATAGATATTTATACGTCCGATCGTATTTTATAATTTGTTGGTTTATTTTAGGGGCATAAGAGACACGATATATTCGTTTCCTTATATTACCTGAGCAGGCCACAAAAATGATCGTTGCGGCCCGCATGTTTGACACTCCTAATGTAAAGCTATATTGAAATTAAAATACTTGTTAACTTTTATTATGTAGCATGTTCTTGTTGGCTTCTACAAGATACCTTTACACAAAGGCAGAAATATGTCACTTTTGACAGGAAACGTTTCCCCCCCCCGAAATATAATAAATAAGAAGTTGTTTGCTGTGCATTTTGTCATTATAAATAACAAAGAGCCGCTACGAATTTGATATTATGTAAATTTATGAATAAACATGTTTCTTTCTTGATTGAATAATGTGTTTCTCATCAATATACTGACTTCGAAAGAGAGCACCATATCTCGAAAAAGGCATTATGTGAAATTCAGAGGCCTTGAACGAAATCCGATAAAATCTCAACTTGGTATGGCTGTTGATAAAAAAGATCGCTATAATCTAATAAAAATGTAGATAGTGAGTACAGAAGGAATGTACTAAATCGAAATTAGTTGAAAGATTAAAAAACAAGGTGAAAACATCTCTTGGGTCTTTTATTTTTGGACTCGACTCCAGGTACCATTTGCCATAATTGATATCTGCATCTTCAAATATGTTTTCAATCATAAAGAACGGAAGATGACACAATAAACGCTGTCATGTTACGAGATGAAAAGTTGTTGAACCCTAATTAAAAAGTCATCCAGAAAATGGCTAATAGCGAGTTCTAAGAGATAGTTCTTCAATTGGATGATTTGAAGAGAAATTTTGAAGGACAGATTTTTTTTTTATTTCTGTCGTTATTTTCCAAATAAACGATAATGTATATAGGTAAAAATAGTGTTGTGGATGACTTACTTTAATGTGTAAGTTTAGCGCGAAATGTCCATACCATACCAAATAATTTGATGTGCTTTTAAGGGTATACATTTTTTAGAGACATGGTATTGATGAGGACAGTTAAATCATCATCGTCAGTTAACAATGATTATTGCTGAACTAAATCTTGTAGCGAAGCAAGAAAAGATACAATGTTACTTTACTTGTAAGCGCAATTGAGATCGATGTCCAGGAGGAAGTCATCAACAAGAATATGAAATTATAGAGATTTTGAAGGTTGCATTAGAAAAAACAATAACACATTTAAAAGTCAATAAGTAAGATTTAATACTTGATATTATATACATTATAGAATAAACTGTCTAAGGTATTTCTTTTAATATCATTATACGGAATAAATTTGAGGGGAAAAAAAGGGATTTTCATTCATTAGTGAGAGGTAAATATTTTTTTCTTAGTTCTTCCGCAGTTTTTTAATTGGTTGTGATTTTTGCAAATGAATCTAAGTTATTAAATATAGAATAAAGTTGAGAAATAGGACACACACACACACACACACACACACACACACACACACACACACACACACACACACACACACACACACACACACACACACACACACACACACACATATATATATATATATATATATATATATATATATATATGTATATATATGTGTGTGTGTGTAATGATTTAACTTTAACTTTAAATTATAGTAGTTTCACTAAAAATAATTTAATTTTCTAATTTTTCTCGTTCTCTCAAGTAAAAATAAATCTTTCATTCTTATTTCCTGATGTCATTCCTTTTTAATTTAATTTATGCAATCACGCGTTCTTAAAATTTCGCTGATAATGCAGATCTCATGGTTTCAGACCTGTAGGGATGATCCCTACTAGACTTACTGTCTGCAGCTGAAGCCCCTAAGAATCCCTCCACTTATATAACGTGATCTATTATGAAAATGTCTACTATAAAAATCAAAGCAAGACAAAATTATCTCTTTTCTGATATAATATGAGATCGTGTACTGCTTATCAAATGGTGGAATTGTATCTCCAACCTTGAGGATATGATCTCTCTCTCTCTCTGAACTACAATAAAATAAAAAGTAATTAAATTCGATATTGACCTCGTCTGGTTTTAAAGTAATTAAATAGTATTTTTAAAAGAAAGACATTTCATCTAAAGTCGGTAGGATTGTCCTCTTCGGGCTAGTAAATGTAATCTTTCATCAGATTTTGGCATTAAAAGAGAGACTATACAGAGTAATTCTCTGTGTTTTTCACCAGGTGGACTTTTCTTGAATAATCCTAGCATGATGACGCAGAGCCATTTTTCATCTCCCCTGCAAGATACCCGCTTAAAGGCCACCAGCAAAAATCCACAACGTGGCCATCGTCTCCTGATGTGTCAGGGGTAACATAATCGGTACCAATGCAAGGGCCGCTACAAGGCCGAAAGCGACTACGAGCTTTGGAGATGGTGCAATCAAATCTGTCTGACCGTGTTATATTTTCAAGAAATGCTATGAGAAACTTATGTTGGGTGCAACGTTTATCATCTAAATTGTGAATTTGTTAATTGGAAAAAAATAATCCCCACACGAAACCTTTGATAGTTCAAAAATTTACTAACAGCTATCCTATCTCCAAGTTTACTCGTGCTTTTCTTGTGATAATGAAAGAAGACAACGATCTATGCAATCACCACTCATTTAATTATGAAGTATCTTCTGCAAAATTGAGTAACAAAATTTGGTACTTGGATATTTCACACTTCAACTAAAGTAAAGTTCTAAATATATTTCATATATTTGTTCTTTAAGAATTGATACAAAAGGTTTTACGAACGTGTAAAAGAACTCTGAAATGACAACAAATGTTTAAATGGTGCATTTATGCTAGCTTCTAATTTAATTCTAATTTGAAATTCAATTAATTGAATGTGAACATTTTGAAAACAAAAATATTGCAGAGTATTTTGATTGGTATGTGTCACAATTTAGTCCACGAAGAGATATCGAAGGACTTTGCTGATTGTGATTTCTGTTGCAAGATTAATTTTCTCAGTTACTTTTATATTGTACAGGGTTGTGTATGAAAAGATGCTATCATGAATTTTGTAACGAGAGAAAAATTTCTCTTTTCACATGTTTATGTTATAAAGTTTACTCTAGAATATGGGTTTCAACGATCAAACGGACAAACTGTATTACATACGTGTAACGAATGTTCCATTTCATTAGGTTAATAAAGATATTATATTCTATTTGTAATATAATATTGCTCAAAATAATTTTTTTTAATTCTGGAGATTTTCAATAAATAGTTAACTGATGAATTTTTCATTGTGTGTATGTGAATGTTGTAACAATAGCAATTTTTTAAAACCATAAAATAAAGCAATAAAATAGTATAGAAGCTGAACTTTAATATATAATCAAATGAATCGACTTTCTTCTATAAATTTTGTCAATGAAAGAGAAGAATTTTTTTTATTTTCTGTTTATCATTCTTATTGAATAAATATGAGAAAAAAAGTTAACTATATGAAAACTGTACCCTATTTCATTTTCTTTAAACAGCAAGCCCAGAGCCATCTCGTTTTATTCCATAGTTTCCTGCACTGTCCCATTTCTGACAAAGCTTTCATTTTGGTTGCCCTAGTCTTTCCGTCAATTGTGTCATACGGATCGCTTCGGCCCTGATAAATGGTCTTGCTTTGTTCATCTGCTCAACAAAATGACCTACTTCAACTTGTTTTTTCACAGCACGAGTTCTAAAATACATTTTGATTATGTTCATTATGGCACATCTCGATCGATTGCTTTTTATTCTTGACCGCTTGAAAGAAAGAAATTCATTCTTAGATTTTTCAATTTACTTTTCCACTTTTCTATGAAAGTTAAGTAAAATATTTGTGCTGAGAGCATTAAATTCTAAGCCAGTAATTTAAATGCCTTTTTGAACGATTTGTTGAAAATGTACCTGATTTATCATTAAAATTTCGAAAAGAATAAAAACATTTGACGAAGAATATATCCTTTAATATAATGTGAAATTATGTATATATATGTGTGTGTGTATCAAGCCAAATCCTGTTGTGCTCGAATATATATAAATAGTCCTTATACTAAACATGTTCAGTTCTGTCAGTAAGAAAGAGAGACACAAAAGAAACTTTGTAATTTGCTTTTTTTCTATTTCCATAAGTACAATAATAAATAAACAATGCTTTACAAAAGGCTATAGCTCATTATCTTCTACAAACTCCAAGACAAAATTCGAGTTGTAGAATTATAATTTTTTCTTATTATATTTTCCAAATCAGTTTCGAAAACAAATATTATATATTTCTCAACCAAATTATTATTCTTTTAAAAATCGAATTACTGAATTAAATATTTAAGTTTTTAAAAAAATGATAAGATTAGAGTCTTAATAAATGTTGTCACTAGGGTAGAAGATTATTCATTAAAATTATATATATATATATATGTACGTGTGTGTGCGAACGTGAGTATATATGTGTGTGTAATATTAATATGAATGTAATGCATAAAAAGTATAAACCATTAATTAAAATTACAGCCAATTCAAATACAAAACAAACCTTAAATAGCAAGCCAGGAAAAAAAAAAAAAAAAAAAAAAGAGAAAAGAATTATTACATTAAATTATCTCTGTTTTTCCCTATAAATCTTTTCTCTCGATGTTTGCTTGCTGTTTAAGGTTGTTTTATATTTAAATCGATAATAATTTTAATTAATTCTTTTGTATTGAATTTATCTTATTATGAATAAATATATTAAAATATATAGTTGGCGGTTTTAATTATAATATCTTATTTTTTAAATCATATTTTTAATAAAGTTTTAGATTAGCTTAATTGATATTTTCCTGATTTTTCAATTAATTATGTAGTATTTTGGATTTAAAAATTTTCTGAATAAGGGTTTAGTGGTCATAAGTTGTTAACATAGTTGGTTTTTATATATATATATATATATATAAATCAAATGAGTAGAAAATTAAAAAAAAGATATGAGGAAAAATGAAAAATATTTTTAAGAAATTTACATTTTTCTGAAAATTCAAAATTGAAGAATAATATATATATAATGTTATAACGGGTTTCAGACTGAGTTTTTCCAGAATTGTAGGCCTAACTACCTCCATCAACAAAATATTTTTCCACTAAGCATACAAGCACCGATGGAGTAGAGGTTAATCTTTTGCTTGCAGAACAAATGTTCAAGTTTCTAAACCCAGGGATGCCAACATTAACAATTCACGCTAAAGCTTTGTTTAACTGTTCGCTCTGTTTTCTACTACAATTTCTAAGACTTTCAAGAATATTCCGATGCGTTTTCAGTGCACTGTTCTGGAATATTCTCTTGTAATATATAAACCCATGCATTCTCACTCTGAGAGAGTTCCCAGCCTAGCGTAGCTGCTTTTAGTCTGGTAATAAATCTCGTTATTCAGATATCTATGCTGAGTTCAAATCAACTTGCTCCAATATCTGGGTGACATTTTAGTGGAGGCGCCGGGTAAAACAACTATTTCATTCTGGAGCTGCACTCTGATCAAGAAGTAATCGGTTGCAAAATATTCCTCCTGAGTTCGGGCTCTATACAAGACCTAAAAGAGTGGATATATCAAAGGACATGATCATGGATGTTGAAACCAAGCCCATATTTGTTTACAACACCTCATGTGCAACATGTCGAAAATCTCTCTTTGTTTCAGGAAAACCATTGCCGAGACCTAGATGGCTTAAGAGTATGAGCGAGTAGCTAAATACAATAAATGGAATATAGTTTTCTGACTCACAAACGTGTACTTTTCTGGACAGAACAGCCCAAGAATGGTTTTAGAATACAGAACTTTTAACATCTTAGGACCAATTTAAATCCGAACTCTTGAAATATTTGGTGACAGCATCCGATCAAGGAAAAGAGCCGAGGAAGAGCTTAAATGGCGTGCACAAAAATCTGGTGAAAGCATACAATCCAAAGCGTGCTGAGACTGTTATGAAATGAATCCTCAAATGCTAGAGGATGAAAAGGTATCCCATCTCATGATGAGTATTGTGGAGGATTTTTATCAAGCTCTCATGTTTAAAAAACTCACGACGATGAAACAATTCGTATAATTGTGTCAGTACCTAGAAGAGATTAAATAGAGACGAGTTACCCGAAAAAAATTCGATCGATTACCTAACATCATCCCGATGTCATCTATAACTGAAGAGATGGATCTGGTCACTAAAACTTGGAAAATTGTCCTAGAGAAGTTTCAGAGGGTATTTGCCTGAATTTTCAGGAGCACAACCACGATTAATTGAAGCTATTGCCCGAGAAGAGGGGCAGGAAGCTCTATCACTTCTCATGCGATCTGAAGAAATGTGGACTGAAGTTCTTCCCAGACGCCAACGAGTCTACTTCACAGTTACGAAGAGGCAAAGAACAATATTGATCATGAGCCTAGAGATTCTGACCTCTGACAAACCTATGAAAACAAACTGTCCCTTTCCATTGTACTCGAAAGAGGCATGCAGTGCGTTACTGCGGGAGCGTTGGGCCTACTTTGACACTTACATATCCAAAACATGAAACGCCGCTGAATCCAGAATCAATGTGAGAGACCCAGCCGAACAGCCACCAAAGCCTCCTTACTAAGCTCATCTCGAGGACTATCTCTGACACATCACTTTTAATCGCCGTCACAATCACCACATTACAACCGACAAATTGAGGGAATCTAGGGACCGTGATCTTCATATGAGGAAAGGCCATCGAAGAAGAAAATCCTCTACTTGCCATGAAGATGTCCGAAAAACACCTAGAAGTAATTGTTGACAACCCTTCAATCCATGTTGACCAAATTGTAGTCATGGCCTCATTCTTGTTTGGGATTTTCTGGAAGCATTACAAGCTATTACAGACTGTGATAGTGAATGAAAATCCAAGTCCTCAAATCTAGATCTTACACGATACAGATGATTCCATCATACCTGCTCAATCTGTTACCAAAATTACTGTTGCCTTTTCCAGCTGGGATTAAAATATAGATAGGATAGTTCAAAGAAATCAAATCTTATCCCTCGAAAAGGAAATTATGATAGTGGCAACCATAAGAACATTATATAATGACAAAGGTGAATTATGCGTTCCTAATGGGCAAACTTCTACTCGGATTATTCCCAAGAACATGATCGTAGTCAACGCTTCAGTAATCAATGCATCATCGATGGAAGTAATGTTCGATTACCTGAAATTCTATTACCTCAATTTGATGGAAAATATAATAATTATAATTTTTTAAAAATTCAATTATAGAACTTAATTCAAAATAATCCGAAGCTTAGGATTTTCAAAAGTTCTACTATTTAAATGCTTCTCCTAATGGTGCTGCAAAGCAGGTGCAATCGCCAAATGAAAATTACGATTCCTTGTTTAAAGTTCTTAAGCTTCGATATGAAAATATCGAACTTATTGTTGATAGTCACATCAAGAGCAAATTATTTATAAACCATTAGTGAAGGTAAACCTTACAGATCTTCATAAATTACTAGATACCTAGAAGAAATATATTCGTTCTTTAGAAGCATTAAAATTCGAACTCAATAACCATGTTGATATTTGTTACTTATATTAATTTGTGCGAAATCAAATTAAGAAACACATTGACAGTTTCAATTAATGGCTGACTCCTATGGAGTACTTACTAGGGAAACTTTCTTGAGTTTCTTGGATAACAGATGTAAAATATGTCAAATCTTAGAGAAAATTTTAATTATTCTGCTTGTTTTGATCCGAAACCTAAGTTATTAAACGCAACTGGAAATTATGGAAGAAGTTCCTTTTTATCTCACAAATCAGAAAACTTTTTTAATAAAATCTGCTTCACAGTATTACATAATTTGTGAATATACTTGTAGTCATTCTTTAAATAAATGTTTGTTGTTCTTAAAAATGAAAATATTCGTACATTTCAATTTTTGTAAATCAGAAAATCTGTCCCTTAATTGATTGAATTCATCACATAATTTAGTTGAATGCGTTTCAAAAACTAGATAATCCGATTGTTAGCTGAAACATCATTCTTTGTTACGTCAGAAAAAAAAAAACATTTCGGATCAACGCATTAATCAATCGTCTTATGTAAGCAATTCTGGATGTGTAAATGATACTGCCCCATTACCTCTCCTCAAGTGTCTTTAGTAACTAATGGAAATTTTTTGACTAAGCTTATGGGAAACGAATAAATAATTTAGAATTTTATTTCCCAGGCAAAAACAATATATGTTTTTCTCAGTACTGCATCTTTTTACGGGAAATACAATTGCGGAGAACATAAGCTGTGTAGAGTGATATTAGACACACAGAGCTTCTCAAGCTTCGTTTATAACAAATGATTGCGCTATACTTTTAGGATTAAAAAGAAATAAAATTAATGTTCCAGTCGATGAATTAAAGGGCGCTTTAGTAATAATTGGTCCCCAAATAAACACAGTGCTTTCTAGCAAAGTTTGTGATTTTGTAACAGATAATGAATTTTTAGTGGTTCCAAAAATTACTGATTAGACACCTCTCATAGATCTATAAATATTTCTAACACACAGTTACTCGCTGGAATCACATTGGTGGACACTCGATTTGATTTTTTGTACCTTCGAAAGTTGATATTTTGTTTGGAACAAAAACATTTTTTGAAATTTTAAATCCCAGTCAAATTAGAATCAATAAACAAATCTTGCTCCGTAATACATATTTTGGATTATTTAATTAAAAAACTAGAAGTGTGCAAAGTGTTACTAACAGAAGTCTTAGCCATTTAGCTGTAGAAAAAATAAATTTGGATCATACCTTAAGATCTCTCTGGGAAGTTGAAGCTTTACCAGGAAAGCCGCCTATCGATGATGAGCTGAAATATTGCTTGGAACGTATTATATTTAGGTTCCTGCTGAAGTAGCAGAAAAATAATGTAGCTAATCAATTTATTACCTATGTAGAAAACCATGCTCGTGATATTTTAGCGATGCATGTGCAAGCACAAAAATTTAGTGCAAAGATAAAAGCCTTAAAACAAGATAAGTGTGTATCACATCAAAGTAAATTGAGATTCTATATCCTTTTTTCGATGAAAATAATGTTTTACGTGTTGGACGGAGGTCGTAGAGATGTAGAATTAAGCGAAAATGCTAAACATGCTATTCTTTTAACAAAATGTCATAAAATTACACCATTGATATCGGAGTTTTTCATAAGAAGTTCTTACACGTAAGACTCAGTTCTTCACTTCATCTAGTAAGGCAATAATTTTGGCCTTAGAAATCAGTGCAGAAAAATCGTGCATAATTGGGTGACTTATTTTAAAAGCAAGACAATTTTATTTACTCAAATTATAAGCAATTTGCTTAAAGAGCGAGTGACAGAAACCTTTCTGTTTTAACATACTGGTATAGATTATTGTGGACCCGTTTTCGTTAAATTTAAAAGTCAACGTGAGGGAGTTCTCAATAAAATTTATGTGGCTGCTTTTATGTGTCTCACAACTCATGCAGTTCACTTGGAAATCGAGAATAAATTATCTTCAGATGCATTCATCGCTACTTTAAAGCGTTTTTTTTTTCTCTCGTCGTGGTAAATGTGCTAGCATAATTTCAGATAACGCCACAAATTTCGTAAAAACATGAAAGGAATTGAAAAGATTACATAATTTTGTAATGGAACCAGAAGGAAAGTTGGATAGTCTTCTCTCCGTTGAAGGGCTATTTGGAAATTTATACTTCCCCCAATTTCGGAGTAATTTGAGAAACTGGAGCTAAATCATTTAAATTTCATTTAAAAATAATTATTGGCTAACTATCATTTATTCTAGAAAAATTCCTAAATAAAGCATTAATAAGAATCGAAAAAGTGAGTAAATATCCTTTCTAAATTTAAATTAATTTTGTTGTGTGCAAATTTATTTTATTATTTTTTTTGCATTTCTTTGTTGTACTGTATGCAATATTAATACACGTAGAGTGTTAGACTTGGAAAATTTTGAATTTTTCCTCAAGTTTTTTTAGTTTTTGATTTTTTGCATTAAGTTCTTTGATGGGTTTTTTTTTTTTTTTTTTTGTTATTTTTTTTTTTTTTTTAATTTTTTTTCCCTTTGGATTTAAATTTTCTGATTTTTTTTCTATTGATGTTTATGCTGTTATAACATTTGTTAATAACAAATTTTGTTGATGGAGATAGTTATGCTTATAATTCTAGATTAACCCAATTTAACAGCATGAAGGCTATTATAACATTAAATATATTAAAATATGTTTTTGTATTTTGAAGAATTTGTAGATTTCCTTTAAAAAAATTAATTTTCTTAGAAATTTCTCTATATTTGTTTACTCTTCTATCTATAATATTATATTATCTTATCGTACAGTATAAATGCAGCATTATCGCCAGTATTGTATGCTTTCTTGGGTTTCTTCGGCATTCTGACATGATTTATGTATTTCTGGCATGCATATATATATATATATATATATATATATATATATATGTATGTATGTATGAGTGTGTTTGTGTAAAATAAAGCAATAAAATTATCATTAAAACACATAAAAATAAGAGAACAATTAAAACCCAAAATGAACAGAAGAAAAGATTTATAGAACTATGTAAAAGAGATGAATAAAAATTGAATCAAATTTGAAACTAAACGAATAATTTGAATACGCAACAAAACAAAACATGCACATTTTGACTGAGAACTGAATTGGGGGGTTAAACATGTTCTACGGGACGAATGCTCCCCCAATGCATCTTGTTAGGTAAAAATTGGATTATTCCCAAATTCAATTTGTAAATTAAAGAAAAGAAACAAGAAACAAAGAAGTAAATAAAGGGCAAGATATCTCAATTACTAATTTTTTTTTTTAAAAAAAACAATATTTTCCAATGAAGTAAAATAATATTCTCCTAAAAACTTTTCAATAAAAGACCATCTATTAAAATTTCCCATTAAAAATATCCAATTAAAATAACCAATAAAGCCCTTCAATTAAAAACTATCCAATTAAAAATTATCCAAATAAAAATTTAAAAGTTTTTTTCAAAACTCTAAAACAGTATAATTAAATCTTTTTAGGTAAGGATTTAAAACTTTAAAAGAAACAACATAACCAAATCCATGTTTTTCAAGAAGAATCAATTCATATCACAAGGATGCAAAAGTCGGAAAATTAAGATCTTGTGATATGTGAACATGAATTACAGAGCAATATGTTTAAGGAGCCTTTTGAATGAAGATGTATAATATTATGCACTGTTGCCAGATAAAATTTGGAAATCAATAATACTTAGTTAAGTTCAGTATAGAAAGTTTCAAAACATGGAATATTTAATAAAAATCTTATAATTAATACAATCATGTTTAGAAATCATATGCAATGATACACATATCAGAATTTTAGTTGTTAAAATTATGTGGAATCCATTAAATAAAATATGAGTCTGTAACTGTATAATATATATTGCAATGTTTAAATATATCTTCACAACTAGACCACTAACTAGCAGTCTTTATAAACCTAATGTTGTGTGGTGGATTTGTTTTTGAATTGAAAGTTCAAAAATCCATGAAAGTCCTTAAAGACAATAGCCCTTAGTATAAGATTACCTTTTTTTGGTATATCACCATTCCAAAAGATATTAGAATAAACTCTCACTCTAAGATATAAATATCAGAAATTCATATAAATCAATTTATAAAATAAAGATACTAGTGAGAAAAAAGGTCATAATATAAAATTTTTAGATGTCAAATTCAATTTACTTAATGACATTTCAATATCCTCCGGAGTCCATAAAAAGTCCTTATGCGAAATCTTAAAAACATATCAAAATGGACCATCTTACAAATTAATGGGAATATATATATATATATCCTTTGTCGAAGTCCTGTGTTTCAATTAGGGGTCCTGTGTGTTTAATGCTGTTTATTGGATCATGGGCGTTATTACATTATGTTTAAACCATGATGAAGCAGCACTCTGAGTTCAACAACGGAATGTATTAATGGGGTAAATTCATAGACAACTGGTGCCACGTCAAAATCACGGGATATTTACTTAAGCAATGTGGAGTGCTCTACGAAAGCATAGAATTTGTCAACATGCAAGCCATATGTATCTTGTACTTCAACTTTATTTCAATTCCTATATTTATTATTCTCATATTTTTTACTTTATTCTATTATATATATTAGGCAGTAAATAATCTTTACATTGTTTTATTTATTTATTTTCATTTATTTGCGTTATTAAAATGTAGTTCGCTAAGCTAAGCTTCTCTATACTTCTGGCACTTGTTTGTATACTTGTATTTATGTTTGCTCCAAAAAGATATATTTTTAAACTGTTAACGATTATTGTGCAGTTTTTACTTTTATACTTTGATTAAACATATTAATAAAAAGACTTTTGTTTTATAAGTATTGTTATGTATCATTAGATCACAGGTGGATTCTCGCATGTTAAAAATAAAGGCCTGAATATTTATTCTCGTATTGTAATTATTCTGAACCACACGAAAAATAAATGTGAAAAGTAAAACTGTAATTAAGCATATGAAAAAAAATAAGAATAATTCAATTCCATATACCAATTCATATTTAATATTGATTAACAAGCATTAAGATTCTCGAAACATTTCATTTATTTCTTCTTTTATAAAGTAATATTTTTAAATAAAATACAGTTTTTACCTACGTGTTTTAATAAACTCTAAAATGAAGTACAGAAATTGAATTTTTGACTATATAAATTATAGATACGTACAAAAACCTACACTCTATAATAAAAATATAAAAAAAAACGACGCACCAAGAAAGAGTTGTGCGATCGAGACAAAACTTTATGTACAGATTAGAAAATGAATAAAATTTCAGAAAAATTGAATGATTTATTTCAGAGTTATATAGTTACAAAGTAACGAGCTCAATATGGTGTTGACCCAACTCTAGCCTGGATTCAAGCTACCACACGACGTGGCATAGAGTGATAAAGCTCCCTGATAGCCTGCTGCGGTATTTCTTGCCAAATTTGCTCCAATTGTCGGGCTAGGTCATCAACATTCCTTGTTAGATGCAGTAGTCTTCCCATCATATCCCAGACATATTCGATTGGAGAGAGATCTGGCTGGCCAAGGAAGTGTTTGACAAGTTGTAAGACAGTACATAGGAACACGTGCCGTATGTGTTATGGCCTTATCTTGCTGAAAAATAAGGCAAGGGTACTGCAAAAGGAACGGTAGCAAAACAGGTCTCAGAACGTTGTCAACGTCTCGCTGTGCTGTAAGTGTGCCTCTAATGACGACCAAAGGGGTCCGCCTATCAAGAGAATTGGCTCTTCAGACCATAACTCCTGATTGAGGAACTGTGTGGCGTGCAATAATGAAAGCAGGATCTGCAAGCTGCTTTGGGCGTCTCCAGACACGTCTTCGATGATCGTCAGGATACAGTTGGAAGCGGGATTCGTCGCTAAACACTATGCGTCCCTAGTCAGCATCATTCCAATCTGATCGAGCCAAGCACCACTGTAATCTGGTTCGATAGTGTTTAGGCATGAGTGGCAGGTGGCACAGCGGTCGGTACGAGCGTAGATTTCACTCCATCAGCTGTCTGTGAATGGTCATGGTGGACACTCGTGTGCGGGTCGCTCGTTTGATGGTTGATAAGGATGAATCAGGCGCTGTGACAGCTCATCTGATAATCACTCTGTCCTCCCAATCTGCTGTGGCCCTAGGTAGACCTCTACCATCCTGATGCTAAAATCTGCCATTGTTCACCCATTCTTGCCAGCATCTTCTAAACGCCACATTGCTTCCACACATATGACGAGCGATTCTTTGATTTACCCAGCCTGCCTCTTTCATTCCAATGATACGATCTCTTTCAAACTCTGACAGTTGTTCGCAATGAGCTTGAATCCTTCGGCGAGACATTTTTTCAGCCGTTGAAAGGTATTTTAAATCACAATGCAACAGGAAATTTTACCATCCGATTGAGAATTACTTCTTATATACACCTGCTGAGTGCGCAGTTCCGATGCTCGTTATTCATTCACAGGATACGAAATTTTAATCATTTGCATGTTCGGTCCAAATGTCTTTGCATACGAAATTTAATTATAATAAACATAATTTTGAGCAATAGAAACATTTACTTTCTCTAAATCTTTAATACAGTTTAACAATCTATGTTTCCTTAACGTTCAAAAGTGATTCTTTAAGTTCAAAAGTTAATTAAAGTGTTTATTTGTGTAAATAAACATTATATACAAATATCAAGTCCTTTTATAATATATATTACGCAGTCTACTGAATAATAAATATTTAGTTTGGAGCTCTTGTGAATAAATGTGATTGACTGGATTGTAAATAAAAATGTTTCACGTATTGAATAAAAGGGTTGGAAAATATGCTCGACTCTATTCTATGGCAGAAATTTATATGTGTTTATACAATTTAATGTATTATATATAAATGTAGTATTTGTGATATGTATCGAATATAAAAGAAATTCATTTATTATTTATTCTGTGTGAATGAATGTGTGTGTGTGGTCATGGTATAGAATAAAATCTAGATATATTTCCCCAAATATTTATTTAAATTTCTGAATTTTTTTTAAAACTTCATTATAACCCCCCCTCAAATATGAAATATTTTATTAAAATCTGAAACATTGAAAATCCAATTTTGTATTTTGAAGAATTTGTCCGTTTTGAAGGAGACAACACAAAAAATTATTGTCTCACCTCACCAAGCCATATGAGTTTAAAATAGATTACTTGAAAAATGTGAGACAATGACAATTAAACACAGAATAGTAAATTATAATATGATAAAAGGTGTTTGGGACATGCCGAAAACAATACCAGATTAGGCTGTGAAAATTTGGTTCAAAAACAATTATTAAATTTGTATTTAAATGAAAACCATATTTTTTAAGAAAAATCTATTTTGAAATATCTTACACCTGTTGTAACGAATCTAAAATTTACTTCAATTAGTTGAAAAATATTTGGAAGAAAAGTTATTTTTATCAATAGTTTATTCGTTGTGAATAATTTCTTACTTTATCATCGCCATACAGTACAGGAAGGAAAATCTGAAGTACAACAATTTTTGAAAATAGTAAAATCTTAATATCCTAATTATAAACAAATATCTTAAGACAACAAAATGTAAGAAATTTATGTAATAATATCTCAGTCAATTTAAAACCAGTTTAAGTTACCTTAACTTAAAAAGTAAAAAAAATAATAGAATTATTTTCAAGCATCGCTGTTGTATAGTCACCTTTAAAAAAAGTGTAGCAAATTGGCCCAAAAATTTTAAATTTCCACAATATTGCTTTTTGAACACCATGGTGTTATTCTATAAAATAAACATTAAACATAGCTTATATTTGCTTTTATTCAAATTTTAGAGCAAACTAAAATAAAAAATAATCCAAACATTCAATATTTTTGTTGCATTTAATCATATTTTCAACACTGATCTATAACTATTCTTAAAAATTTATTGGGATTTATAACTTTTCCAAATTAAAGTGAAGAAGTAAACCGCTAAAGGCATGGTTACAATGTAATATTACAAATGTAGTCTGCAACGTACACAAAGAATTAACATATGAAAAAAAATTAAAATTGATTAATAACAATTCTTAAGATAAAATAAAATCTTTCAAAAAATATTACAATACAATCTTTCAAGTATGCAATGTTTTAAAATTAGTTAAGTATTTTTGCATTAATTATTTATTTAAATTTGAAAATTCTGAGTATATAATAACAAACAAATATCACCAGACAATTTAAACAAATGTTAAAAAAATATTAACACATTAAAAATTCTAAGCATTCCTAAAAAATTTATTGTCTAAAATTTTAAAGAACAGCAGTATCAAAACATTTTTAAGTGTTAGATAATCACAGTTAAATTAGGATGTTTTCATAAGTATAAAATATATCTGTGTGTAAACGAAATAAATTTGTAGCCCTTATTTTATTTCTTGATAGAAGAATTCAATACTTTTATGCTACAGCAGTCCAAAATTAAGATTTAAACATAAATTTTGGACATGAAAATGTTTTGTGGTAATTTCTAATTCAATTAAAAATTAATATGTATAGCAAAATTTAAGTTATATTAGCTTATGAAGCATAATACATTTCACAAACGCAGAGTAAAATTAACGAATACAAGATTTGTTTACAACGACGTGTACCACGTGACATGTATATCACATGATTATGATGTCACGTGAATTTAGTCCTTTAATGAAAAGAGACCATTAGACGGTAGCCGAAAGCTTTCCTACTTAAGAAAAAGGCACAATTTTCCTAAATCTTGGGAAATCTGTATTTAATTGAGTCTAGGGAAGCCAACAGATAAACAAAGGTTATCACGTCTTGAAACTGAAACTGAAAATAGAAGAGTGAAATCGAGCTGTACAATACCATTATGAATGTTTTTAAACTAATTCTAAACTTGTGTCAGAAGCGTTCGCTATTAGCGTAAGCTCTGCATCAAACAGAGTGTGCAAATGTAGATGTATTAACAAGGGATTATTTGCCCCTTTTCAAAGTGGGCAACAAAATTCCAGACCATAGGCTTGAGCTTTTACCTTCATCTTTGCAAATTTTCGGCTAGAAAACCTGACAGGATGCATGATGTTCTCAAAATCTATGGTAATAATTTAATAACACTAATTCCTCTCTGTCCTAAAATGTATTTCTCAACATTTAAAATTACACCAAATTCATTATAGTGTTGTAAGACCCCCTTTAAATATCGAATTTTATCCTGCTATTTATTAGATACAATTTAAACATTATTTTCATTTACACAAAAAATCTGATGAGAGGAGAACTTCTCTCAAAAATCTATGAAACGACTGAGCCACGTTAGATGAACCGATACACATAAAATAGAATTCGGAAAGCTCAAAAGGGGTAATAATTACACTTTTCGGTTTTGTGGCATCTGGTGGCATTAGACATTCATTAGACAGGTCGAAATCTGACGAACGAAATTTCTTAAGCCAATGGGCTGCAGTCGCGTTTGTAGCCACTTGAATGATGAACACACTATTGATATTGGCGACTGCCTGCCGTGTTGTGGCTCCACGGAGGAACTCATACTTCATCAATACACGAATTTCGCTGATTTCCATGGTCTCACTTTATCGACTATATTAAAAAAATTGCAAATTTTTTCAAGCCGAAATTTGCGTTAAAAAAAAGGAAAAGATGCACCTTTCACACAAAAAACAAATTATGCCAAAATACGGCGTGTAAATGAGGTTATGTGCAATTGAAATAAGTAACATGAACTTTGCTCCATTTCATACTTGACAACCTAATATATATATATATATATATATATTTATATACACTCATGGTAAAAAAATTAGCGCACCAAGAAGGAGCCGTCAAAATGAAATGAAATTTTACATACGTAATGACTACTTTGATATAAGTAAATCATTAGAAAATCAAAGAAAAAGGATCATTTATTTTAGAGAAAAAGGCAAAAGAGCGGAGGATATAGTACCCTGTTGAACCTCCTGTAGCACGAATGCAGAATGCGATACAATCGGGCATTGAGGCATACAAGTTCTGCATGATGTTTTGAGACATTTCGTTCCATATTTGCTGTAACCTTGCCACTAGTTCGTTCAAACTCGTGGGATGTCCAACTCGCCGTCCTAAATGATCCCAGATATGCTCGATTGGAGACAAATCTGGGGATCGGGCAAGCCAAGGAAGGGTAGTAACAGTGCGGAGACAGTCCTGTGATACCCTTGCTGTGTGAGGCCGAACATTGTCTTGTTGAAAAATGGCTCCTGGGAGCCGTTGCATGAGTGGCAATACATGTGGTGGCAGGATGTCACGGATATACCGCTGGGCTGTCATGGTGCCAAAGATCAATACTAGGGGTGACCGTGTTTTGTAGGCAATGGCACCCCATACCATCACACCAGCTGTGGGAGCGGTGTATCGCTGTAAAGCAAAGGCTGGATTGAGGCATTCACCACGGGGTCTCCACTCACGAACACGATTGTCATCACTGCTGAGATTGAATCTGGATTCGTCGCTAAAGACGACCTGGTTCCATTCCGCTGCAGTCCCGTTTCCTCGTGAATGGCACCACTCCAAACGGAGCCGTCGATGGGTAGGCGTCAAGAGCAACACACGTAATGGGAGCCGTGATCACAAATGTTCTTCAGCTTGGCGCCTTCATATGGTTCGAGAAGACACAGGGGCCCTAGTGAAGGTGCTACCTGTGCCTGGATGGCGGCCGATGAAGCAGTTGGCTGTACGCGTGCATTTCTTACGATGTGGCGGTCTTCGTGTAAACTGTCGACTGGTCTGTCGGAGGCGTCCTGAGCCTGGTCTTCGTGTAAATGACATCTCTCGGATCCACTGGTCCCAACACCTCCTCACAACTCAATCAGAGCGACCTTATTGACGAGCTACTCGCCTAGTTGACCACCCAGCTTCCATCATGCCGATGATTCTCCCCCTCTCAAATTGCGACAGCTGCTCATATTGTCTTCGAAAATGGCGTAATGGCATATCTACCCCAGCTCTTCCTTTGTAATCGATTCAGCACATTGAAAGATGCTTTGGTTACCTGTTTTATACTCCACGGAGAACGACGTTAAACTCCCTCTACCGACTATACGTAATGCGCAATCACGCTGCATTTCTAATCATTTGCATGTACCTTCATGAGAAGTTTCGTTACGATCCCGCAATTATTTCTTGGTGCGCTAATTTTTTTGTCCATGAGTGTATATATATATATATATATATATAGATATAGATATATTAAAGATAAAAATCACCTCACATGAAAAACACACCGAGACAAGAAATAATTTATACTAATAAGGACCAATTCTTGTTTTCAAATTAATGTGATAAATACTCAATTGATTATACTGAAGATAATCTATATGTTACAATGGATTATCTACTACTTTTAAAATTTTGATTGTAAAATGATTAATCTGGAGAATGTGAGCAAATATTATGTGTAGTAGTTAAGATTAATCTGACCACAAATAGAATACATATATATACACTCTCCTCAAAAGTGAAATTGTAACACCAATAAATAATGCACGAAGCGGCATGTAAATTTCAGGAGCGATAATGGTGAGATGAATATGAAAATGATTAAATTTACTCACGCATCTTATCACGTAACACTTATATTAGGGTTATAAAGGTCAGCTACTTTCCCTTCACATAAACAGCATTTGAGGTGTTGCCTATCATTTGCGACTTTCGAAGAAGCGTAGAAAATGACTCTGAGACGCATGTGAGCTCAATACCATCAGTTAACTACCAGAGAACGTGACTATATTATCAAACTCCATGAACTGGGTTTGTCGCTGCGCACAATAGCAACTCGTGTTAGGTACAACATGAATACCATCCAACGTTGTGTCACATGATGGATTCAGGAAGGTCAGCGTGCATGTCGAAGATGAAGAGATGCGCACAAGTGCACGCCAGAGCACACAGACTGGCGTATTTCGCCAGTTGACTATTGGAGACCCTTTCTCCATGGCACGGGACATCCGAAGCCGGTTTCCTCCAGGAGCAGGTAGATTTGTGTCCACCCAAGCCATACGTAATAGATAACATGAAGTATAGCTACAGGGGTATGACTTCGGGTCGACCACTCAACACAGGAATGACGTGGTGTCATCATCATCGTACCTGTACCATCGAATGGCATCTGGTATTGTTCATGGATGAATCTAGTTTCTGTTTGTGGAGGAATGACTGTCATCGATGGGTATAGACTGGACCCGGAGAACGCTACGAACCAACCCATTTCGCCTAGCGTCAAACCAGTCCTACATCGGGCATAATGGATGGAGTGGCAAAATGTTTCATCACAGGACGCCTCTGGTACACATTGACGGATGTTTGACAGCGATCACACAAGTTGTGGAGCCTGTTGTT
The DNA here is from genome assembly GCA_019974015.1 of Nephila pilipes. Lineage (NCBI taxonomy): Eukaryota > Metazoa > Arthropoda > Arachnida > Araneae > Nephilidae > Nephila > Nephila pilipes. The sequence continues at coordinate 224,802 of BMAW01054540.1, forward strand.
CTGCCCTTGTTTCAAGGCACATCCAACATGGTATTCCAACAAGACAATGCAAGGCTGCATGTCCCACGCCGAACTCTTAACAGCCTGACTGGATTTATCATTCTTGCATGGCTGCAAACTCTCCAGATCTGAGTCCCATCGAACACCTGTATGATTTAATTGGATGTGACATGAACCGAGGACCACTAGAGCAAACCGTGGAGGATATGCGCACAGCAGTGGATATGGCTTGGTAACGGTTACCTCAAGCAATCATCAATAGACTAATTGATAGAATGCCTCGCCGGATTGAATCCTGTATAGCTGCCCGAGGTGGGCACATGAGATACTGAATAAATTGGTTTATAAAAAAATTATTTGTCTATTTTTAATCATTTGCATATCCTCCTCACTACTATCGCTCTTGAAATTTGCATGACGCTACGTGTATTATTTCTTGGTGTTGCAATTTCACTTTTGAGGAATGTGTGTGTAATGTCCTTCCTAAGTAATTTATTTTCCTCATTCTTTTACTTTCTAAATAATAAGTTTATGAGTGCTTTCCAGATTATAAAGTAAAAATGCAACGAAAATTCACAAGGGATGAAATATATAAATGAAGGGGCCATTTGCAGCATAAATGACGGTTCATTTTTCTCCAGAATAGAATGATTAATATGGAGATGTACTCCATCTTGATAGAATATAGTAAAAAAGTGCCCCTGTTGTTGGTGTGCAGGATAATATAGCCTTGCACAAAAACCTTTTTCAGCATTTGAAAAGGTATTTTTTCCCGTGTTAAGAGTTCCTTAAAAATAATAAAATGGGATGAAATAAAATTTAAAAGAAGGAAAAATACCTAGCACAAATAGAATAAATCCTATAATAGTTTTGAAGAATGTTATGTTAATTACCTGAGTTTTCTATTCTACAGATGGTGAACACTTTGCCTGTTTATTGCATCACTTGGAAACAAATGAGTCTTAACAATCCTCAAAATATTCCAGCCCCAAATTTTGTCTAACATCATAAGAACAAATAATTTGAAAGTAAACGTTTCACGTATTACTACTTTAGTTTGTTTCACTCTTAGAGACGTCGCATATTATTATAATTATAATATTGAAACTATTCGCAATCTTTCTGATTAGTATTGCTTATCTAGATGTCTTGCTTCATCTCTATGTTACTCTGTAAAATAAGCTACATTTTGACATGGTTCCGCAACACACAATGACTGCTTAAACTTTTTCAAACTCTTACCTTTCTCTTGCATAAAGTTTATCAAAATTAGAGGTTTTTAATCTCTTCGAAAAGTTAAAGAATCCTTCGGCCAGTAAATTTTGTCAGATGATCTTTATTCAATAATTTTAAAAAACCCTTCTCGTGATAAAGCAACAGCACCATTTTCCTTTTTTTTGTATATAATAATATAATACGGTCATTCAATGAGATCTTACAGAAAATGTTAATTTTTTTCTATGCCACTTTGAGCCCCTTTTTAGCTGATGAGAGGATTATTGGACGTAAATTACAAACTTTGTTAACACAATTAGAATAAAACGATGTCTTCCTTCCACAATCCTTTGTCTAACAGTTTCTAACGCCTTAATACATTTCAAATTTATTGTACAATCAGTTGAAAACAAATGTGTACGCTCATGATTCTCTTTCTATCTCTGTCTCTCACACCCCACCCCCACATAATTGATTTGTTCAACTGTTTTATCACTAGGTGCTGTTCGCAGACCCATAGTTTCTCCCCTCGGTTATTTTTAGAACAATTTCTTTTATACACCGTTCGTCTACCCATGAGCTAAAATGTGTATAATATAAATTGACCGTTGCCATGGCTACTTTTTGACTACAGTTCTCAGATCAAGGTTACTTGAAATACAACTATGCAGTATTTATGTAAAAAACAATTGAAGAAAATAATGCAGCTTATTAAATCACATATTGAAAAAACTCGTAAATGTATTTAAAACGTATATTTTTAATTATAGATATGTATATGTATGTATGTTTTGTGACTAAAATCATTGAAAAGTGAAATTTTAGAAAAAAAAATACAGAAAATGTTTTGAAATTGAAAAATAAGGATGATCTGTCTCTTTTGACGATCGGCTAACTGATTTCCAAGTAGGGGAGAAGCAATGTCCCGTATATATATATATATATATATATATATATATATATATATTATATACAAAGAGCATTCCTTAAAAATTGAGAGTAAAATCATGACAAAATTAAGATTCATATTTACAACAAAAAATAAAACATTTTGTGAGAAAATGTATTTTTCAAAATACCTTTCCTTAGATGATATGCAACGGTCCCATCGTTCAATCCACTTTTCAAAACAAGTAAAGAAGCTTTTTTCCAGAAATTGCTTCAAAGAACCCTGCACTGCCGAAATAACGTCTGAATCTGTATTAAATTTTCTGCCACGGAGCTGCTTTCAACGTCAAAAACAGGCAGAAATCGCGTGTTGTGAGATCTGGAGTGTATGGGGGATGTGGCATGATTTTAATATTTTGGGTTTACTAAGATATTGCTGAACACAAGTAGCGACATATGAAAGTGATGTAATGTCCAATTCCCTACCAGTTCATAACACTTTCTCGATATGTGTTGCGGCAAAATTTTCAAAATGAAACATAATATTCACCATTCACAGTAGTTTTGAGAGGTACAGAATGCAGATAGAATACTCTTTTATGTTCAAGGAAAATAATCATCACGATCTTTACAGCAGATTAAGTTTTTCGGTTTTTTTTCCCCGAAGGCTGACTCTGAATCACTCACCTCCATTTCTGTAGGGCAAATGAAAACAGGTCTTTAAACAAGATCGAAACTAGGAAAATAAAAATCGTCAGTTTCGTTTAAAATATTTATCAGCGTTCAGTTAATATTTTGGAAAAAAAAATCGCCTGCTCTCTTATTTTTTAGTATCGTGGTGTTGCCACCATGTAAAAAATAACTCTCAGTTTTTGTAGAATACCCTTTATATATTTATATTAAGATTAACAATAAAATGAATATACAATAACGTGATATGTTAAACCATGTGTTATTGTTGATGAACTAAATGCTTATTTTTTTTTCTCTTTAAATAAGAGCCTAATATCAGTAATAGTATGAAAATGATTACTATTAAGATTAAAAATTGATAAAAATTGATAGCTTTCAGAGACAATTCTCAGTACCCTGCAGATTATAGAACTCATTTATTTGTAAGAATACATTGGGTGGATTGTATTGATTGATTGATTTTGAACGTCCCACTTCGAAGCAACATGAGGACAATTGGTGGCGTACTTCGTAATTTTGATCCGCGGTCAAGTGACGAGGGCAACACTTGTGTTGGCATCTTCCTTTCTAAAATTCCATACCACACCAACAGTAGAAATTGGGATCTTGATCAGATGTAAAGTGCATCAATACTGCTTGCTACACAGCGGGTCTTACGAGGCAGCAGAACTCGAGCCCACGATTCGACAAAACAATGCCAGCCACGAATCCGTGACCATGACCACTAAGCTATCGCCCCTGCCTTACATTGGAGGAAGAGACCCTATTTCTAACACTTTATTAGATTGAGGAAAATTTAAGAAGATTGTAGAACCTCCAGTTTGTTTTAAACTTCCTTGATAGTTAATGTAAATGTTTTTTTTTTATTGAATATTCCAATTATCCACCAAATTTCTCTAAAAATGGGCATAGCCTTTTAGTTTATTTATAGCTTTTTGGGTCTCTAATTTTTTATTTACATTTAAAGTGCTCCTGGTGATTTATAATTAAGTAATTTTTTTTTTATAAATTATGTTTAGTTTTGATAAAAAAAAATCAAGATATAGGCACATAGAGATTTAAACTGAATAATTCAAGGAGCTAAACATTTTAAAATCCCCAGGGCATTTTTTCTGAAAAAAATATCGAAGGTTTTTCATCCCTCAATCAGATTCGTATTTTTTAGTTAGCAACAAATGATTGCTTACATGAAATGTGCACAGTAACAAATTTACATTTGTAAGATTGGTTTTCCTCTTATATTTTTAGTCACATGATCTTTTAAAATATTTCGCCGTAAAATTCTTTAGATTGAGATAGGGACAGTCACGATTTGAATCGCTAGAGCCAAAGACAGCTGAGCTGCGCCCAACGTTTGCTTAAACCGTAATCTAGACAGAAAACAAGGATGAAAAAGGTAAAAATATATAAACAAGAAGGGAGATCGAAAACAGAGAAGGATCTTTAGGGTATCCCGGGATCGAGACACCCATGTTTACACACAAAGAAAACATATTTACCAAAGATAGAAAGTAAAAGTATTACCACGGCGTCTCGGCTCATGATTGCTGTACTTGCTTCAAGAAGGTTAGCCACAGATGGTTTATTTAATTGCTTTGAGTGAATTTTTTTTGAATAGGAAGCAATGAATAATACATAATTTTTCTTATCTCTCTTCCGATTATCAAATGGTAGATACTTCAGATAAAATATCGCCTAATACTAAATATTTTCAATTACTCTGCCTGTGACAAAAATAATTACTTTTTCATACTTCATTAAGTTTGATATAATTTTGCTCTTTAGCAAGAGCAAATAACATATGAGATGAACATATATCAATAATAGTAAATAACATATGAAATGAACATATATCAATGAGATGTATTGATTGAGCCTTCCATTGAAATTTAAAACAAGGGAAAACTCTCTCAAATACAATATTACTGAAATGAAAAGTCACTACATTGAAACAAGAATTACATTAAATTAAATTGATATATAAAGATGTATTTAAATTAATGAAGTGTTTTTGAAATATAATAAATTTTCAGAGCTTATCAGTATCCCCGCTAAAATCATATCATAGATTATTCTTATTTTAAATAAGGTATTAAAGTCTGAATGTTTTATATTTTTGATGGGTTTCTTATACAATAGTTATTGCCGAAATACTTTCAGTCTGGATTAAATATTTCAAGTATACTGAGGTGGAATTTCTTTGCGCATTAAAGAACGAAGTAGCTTGCTTCATAGCGTCGAATATAGTTATTTTCTCAAAATAGCCCACGTGCGCGTATTAGCATGGAATTTCCAATTAGATGAAAATCTCTCTCTCTCTCACCTTCCTAAATCAGTGTAGTTTCAAATAAAAAATCTCTTTATCGAGAATTTCAAGCATTTTCTGTTATTGGAGTGATCCAGTTTTTTTTTTTTTTAAAAAAAATAAAGAATTAATTACTTTTTTTAAAGTCAATTTTAAATTTACTATGTCGCGTTAAATCTACTTAAAATATATTTAATATTTTACTTCGAAAGTTATTAAGGAAAAAATCGAGATAGAAAAGAATCCCTTTAGTTTCATATTCACATCCTGTAATTGTCTGTACACGAAATATTTCAAATTTGAATGCAATAGAACCTAATTAAGTAGGACTTTTTTTAACTCCAATCTGCAGATAATAAAAATCGGTCAACAGGGTCAACCGTTTTTTTTTTCACAAATTTAAAAAGCTCTGAAAATATCTTTAATAACATTTTTTATTTTAACCAACTTGCCGTCACCAAAATGTCAACACTAAGCTCTATAATGAACCAGCAAATTGTCAAAGGCCAGTTCAACTTAAAGGGAATATTGAATTTAAAAATTATTCTTGAGTAACAAAAACCAAATTAATTAAAAAATAGAATGTCATCTTATAAAATCCGAACTTTATAAGAAAAAAAAAATACAAAAGGAAAAAATAACTAAAAATCAAATTTGAAATGCAAGAAAATCAATATAAAGTAACGCCGCCACTAGGAAATCAATTCTTAACTAAATAGAAAAAGAAAAATTTCGAATAGCTGTTAAAAAGTAAAATTAAATTAATTAAATTTAAAAAAATAAAGACAACAATAAAAATAATAATAACGTTTAAATCTAAAATAAAGGAATAATAAGCAAAATAATATTTTTTAAAAAATTAATTCATTTAATTAAAAAATAATTAATTAATTAAATTTTAAAAAATTAAATTTAGATTTAGTTTTAATCAATAGGAAATACTTTTTTCAAAAGTTTTTGTGAAAAGTTCTAATCATATGAATACACACGAATGAAAAAAATTTACTATTAACTAATTTTATTGTTTTTATATTTTAATTTTTTTTAAAAAAACAATTGGATAGTCAGCTTTAGCACAAACAACAAGGAAATTATTTTATAAATTTTTAATATTTAAAGTTATATTAACATATGAGTTAGTTATATTTTTATGTAAAAACTATATAAAAGATTTCTATATATAATTAAGCGTAAATTGCAATCAAAGAAAGTAACTTTATTAATAGGGAAACAGTATATAATTATCTCTCTTGTCGTATATGATACAAATAATCATATTACTCTCAATTTTCAAATTAAAATTTAAACATTATGTTTCATATGAGAAAACATTAGTTTTAATCAAATCTTAATCAAAAAGGATGAAAAAATAAATCTGGTTTAAACTACGAGTTGAAATTAATTTGACAAATTATAAGATGTTAAACATATCTAAAAAGTTGAAATTATTGATTTCTAAAAATTATATCCATTAAAATATAAATGTATTATAGCAAGACTGTTTCTAGCAGTACTCATGGGGTACGCCTTTAATTGGCTTACAGATTTTTTTTTCATTATAACCAATATAGTTTTCTCTTAAGGCTTGATTAATAGATAATTTAAATTTCTCATGAGAACTAGAGAACTATGAACTCTTTTTTTAACTAAACAAAATAACATTAATTCAATCCTCAATACCTATATAATTAAATAAATCTTTAAAGTTATAACTATAAACACTATAAATATTTTTATTTTTTATATAATTAATTATTTCAGAATTATTTTAATGGTAACAGTCTTATCAAAACTATCTATAATATTTTGTAAAATCCTTTTAAGATTTTTTTCCATCAGTAGTAATATGAAGTATTTGAACCATTTGTCATAGCTCTTAATTTAATAGGAATTTTGTGAAATTTAGGAGTTAGAATTTCGTCAAATTTTATCATATTTAAAGTATAACTTATTCTTTTTTACAATGCTTTAATTCTATTTGTTATTCCTTTATCACTATTATTAACATTAATAAAGGCATTATTATTAACTAAAAGCGTATACGTCAAATCAACAAAAAGTATCTTACAAACAGTCGCATCTAGACGCATAAATCAATATAACAAATAATGAATTCATCTTGTAACATTTTTATAAAATCTTTTAGATATATAGTTTTAGTGCTATCTTTAATAATCCTAAAATTCAGATATTTAAACATTTCAATAATGTAAAACAACTTATATTCTTTAAAAACCTCAATAGGTAAATTACATTTAATAGACATTTAAAAATAAGAATAGAATATTTTTTAATATTTACGTTTCTTTACTATGGTTTTTAAACATATTTATCTCCCTTTTTTTTCTCCCAATTTTCGGAAATTTAGTGTGATACCAAGGGTAGAATAATAGTAGCATTTGTGATATATTAGACCAAAATGTTAATTAAATAATCTGAAATTCTGGTTTCGGCATTTATTGTGACATATAATTATATAATTACTATGCTATTACAGCTAATATATAATTATATTGAATTGAGGAAAAAATAATTAAATAAACTTAATCAAATGTTTACATTTAGTTAATTTCAAATACTTATCTGAAAATGTTTTATTTCAACATAAGATGTTTAAATGCATAAAATGCTTTTTTGAATGATTTTTAGACTTTTAATTTTGAAATTGATTTTTCTCCGAGACATACTTCTTACATTTTTCTTTTAATTAAAACTGATTTATCAAATGATTTAATTTCTAATTTAAAATGAGTTTCTTATTAATCAGTCCACAAGTTATTTAAAAAACTAATAACATCACTTTTTCATATTTTTTTTTCTTAAAGTAGCTAATTTAAATGATTTTTTGAAGAAAGTATCTTTTACATTTCTTAAAATGTCTAAATGAGGTAGTATAACTTCATATAAGGGTTTCATGTCAATTAACAACTTCATATAAGGGCTGTTACTATAATATTTAACTTTATGCAACAAGAAAGGTTTTCATCTCAAGTATACAAAAATATGTTTCCTATTGAAATCTTTTAACATTCTCACGAACATTCTCTTTTAATATTTTAAATTACACTTCGATAATGGCCACGGTAATCTAGTGGTCACGGACGTGATCTCACAACAGGCGTTGTTTCGTTGAGTTGTGGGTCCTGATGTTCCTAAGAACTCGTCGTGAACCAGGCACGTTAAATTTCACGAGGTTCCAAGTCCTTCCACAGTATGGTGCGAAAGTTTGGAGAGGGAGGTGTCAATTTAGGTGCCATCTCTGTTATTTAACTGAGGTCCGTCACCAATAGTCTTCGTGTTGCTTCGAAGTGTGATGTTAATGAACAGTCAATCAATCACTACTATTAGATACTCTCATGCGGATTCATAAAGAAAGCATATGAGCTTTATATTTTTCCGAAACGAACCTGATATATAGCTCTAGAACTCATGTAGATTAACCTTCATAAGCCTATTTAGGAAAAAAAAAAAACATGGGGATAGTATAATCGTACGCTACTTGTTTACTGACGCCAGTTTTTGAGAACTTTTGGGATAAGTGCCCTTATAAGCCTTATCTTTTCGAATCCTTGAATCCAAATTGACCTATAAAGCAATCATCTTTCATTAAAGAAAATCGAGATTATTAGAAATGTTGAACTAATATTTTAATGCATCCTATTTACAAACTGAACTGCTTTCTTCAAACCTTTCAGTACTTTTTCCAATCAGTATGATTTATGGGGAGTCACACCGAAGGAGTAATTGAATTAAACCTTGTATCATTCCGTGCATGCTTCGAAACGGAAGATTAAAACAACAGTCATTACACTCAAAGTAGAAGGGATAAAATACTGGGTATCCCGGCGTTAAAGTAAATACTTTGAGTTTCTCCAATGGGTCTATCAAAACTGGATAGAATGGTGTTCTCGTTGGAGGTACGTGACCGGAATGGCAAACAGAAAATTTACCTTAGAAGCGAGTATTCGGAAGAGTGAGAGGGATTGTTGAGAAAAGCAAATACGCGACTGACTTCCCATTTTTTAAATAAATCGAATGGAGTGCTCTTCTTACAATGAGAAACGAAACTACAGCAGGAAAATGATATTAATATCAATATATTTTTCTTTATTTTGAGTGCACGAGTAAAACATGTATAGATTTGAGGAGAATATATAAAAAGGATTTTTTAAGCAACCACCAAAATTCCGAACGCCCTGTTACGTTTCGATATTTAATGTATCTACTGTGTTAAACATTTGAGATATAGTTAATTTATGAAATAGACTTATTTAACAGCCTTCAAATTTCATCTCTAAGGCATTCAGGTTTTTTTATATCGTGCATTGTTCTTGAAAATTCTTTTACTATTATTTTCATGAGAAACTATTTTCCCTTAGGTTTAAACTAAAACAAAGCGATAAATGTATAAAATACTTTCGACACGAATAATTTGCATCTCTTAACAAAGATATCAGATTCCATTAAAAATCACACGGGTAGTGGGGCTGATGCCAATTAAGTGTTCCGGGTTTAAAGTTGCCACGCTGGCTTGATGAGGAAGTTTGGAGAGTTGAGTGTCAGTTCAAATTCATCTTCGTCACCTCTACATAACTAAAAATTCTTAGATACATTGATATTAGCCCTTGAGTCCAATACATTTTGCAGGGGTTTGTTAAAAACTTGGTCCCTTTGCTCTCAAGGGATATGATTTTATTTATTTAATTTTGGAGGAACACCTTTTTGTTAAACTCCATATATAATTTTTGAAATACAAAGCGTCCAAGTGCTGAGGGATTCTTGCTCGGAAAGTGATTTTTTTACTCCAAACCGCTGTTAATAAGTTCGATCCTCTTTGGTCATTTTCCAGTAACCATCGTGTTGCTTCTTGGAGCGCCTTTAATAAAACAATCAGTAACAAGATAGATTAATATTTCAGATAAGATTCAGAAATGTCGAATTCCCTTCAAAATGTTTTTATTTCAAAATATTTGAAGGAGTTCAATACATATAAACAAGAGTAAGTAAAAATATGAGTACTCACTTTTGCAGTATTTGCGAATAGTGACCTGAGATTTGTTCCTGAGGTTGATTTTACAGTCACAAAGGCATGTTGGGACAAGCCACTTTATACACTCCTTTATTTACGGAAAAAACTTGCAACTCTGATATAGACTAAACTCTAGACCACGGGCTGCACACTTTATTGAACATCTACCCCCCCCCCCCCCCCATTCAAAAAAAAAATATTTTAAATTCTCTTATCGAACTCCTCTATAAAAATGATAATAAAGAAAAAAACTTGTTGTTTCAAATAAATTTCATCATTTTAAGAAGACAGTTTTTTTTCTTTTGTGGATTTCACAGAACCACTTTTTATATAAGTCAATGAGAAGCATGTGTTTGATGACTCTTGGCTAGATTAGCAATATTTAGCTCAAAATTTGTTAATTTCAGTTTTACTTCGTCTCGGAGCTCCATATTCCATTTATTTCTCTTGTTTGTTAAAATAGAATTAACATGAAATAAGTCAGATATAACCATACATGAACTTGGGAAATGCAATTAAAAAGGGAAATGCCGTATTACAAGTTTTGGATACTTTTGAATAATATTTATATTCGTATAAAATTTACTCACAGTTAAATTATTAAAATAATCTTTGCATCAAAGTCAACTAATAACGACTTCATCTCGCAACCCACTGCTATTTTCTAACTTGGAGCAGAAAGTGACGCGATAGTCCATTCTAGGTTATTATTTATATTTTTAATGTTGATCCAAAAGCTGCACCAAATCATTGCTCATTCTTGGAGATGATTTGTATGTATTTCCAATAATTATATATATATATATATATTGGATATGTATTTTCCATTTATATAGAGGCATATATATATATATATATATATATATATATATATATATATATATATATATATATTGAAATACATACAAATCATCGTAAATTTCAAAAAGTATTGAAAATCTTCACGTAACAATGAAGATTGGAACAAGTTTAATTTATCTTAAAAGTTTAAAATAATTGTTCTTGCTTGACTTGATGTATTATCTTTTACTTGGAGACATGTTTGAATACCATTGAACTTTGCAAATAAATCGTCCGAATAAGAATTATTGTTTTTATTTTTTTACAATTCGTCAGTTAAGGCTAGATTAATTTCAGTAAGAAATTCTGTAAATGTTTAAACAATTCAACAAGATTTTGTTAAATCATTTCTCATAAGTCTAAGAATGAGAGCCCATCACGAAACACGCATAGTTTAAACGGTAAAAAAAGATAAATAACTATTTAAAGCAATATGCAGGATTGAAAAATTAAATAAGCTATAATCTGTTATAAATACTTTACTTACTATATTGTAATTACAGATGGGATTCTAAACGAAAATTGTATATACTGAGTTACTGTCCGTAAATTTGCGATTGAATAGCATTGGTATTCATTCACCGACCCCTAATCAACCCCCAAGATCGGATTGATCCCTAATTATATTATATAAACTTCAGGGGGTCGATTTAGACCAGTTTGCTGACCTTTATTCTAGACCAATGATCTTGAAATTGTGTTTCGCTGATCCCCTGGGTTTGTCGAATCAAAACAAAAAATCGAAAAGAAAATTATAAAGAATTCACATTAAATGAACAGCGTGTAATAACTAAAAATGTAAAGATACATTTAGTTATTTTTGAAAATTGATCAGAAGCTTCGGGAGAAGGAGGATGCCCTTAACATGATTTCAGCAGTGAAGTCCGTGCGATTGTAAATCCGTTTTTTTCGATTGTTTTGTCGATGTGTATGCAAAATAGATTCATGTTAGCAACGGAATTTGAATAGAATTGGTATTCATTCACTGACCCCTAATCCACCCCCTTGATAGTGATTTCTAGTCTTTGATGGTGAGCTCCCATTATGTTGGCTCTTGATTGTTTTTCTTACTTCCGGTGTTTTTCATACGTGTTATTAGCACTTAAAAAACGATGTCTCATGCAGTGAACTTATATATAAACTTTTTTAATGCTATCATTTTTGTTAAAGAATCTGATAACTGTAATATTTATATTTTCTATGATATTTTATATTAAATTATTTATTCGCAATAATTTTATTATCAACCAAATTCCTTTTTAAATATTTTTGTTGAAGAAGAATAAAACTGGATTCTTTGAAACTATCTCTTAGCATTTTTATACACTTTTTTATACTTGTAAAGCATTTTTTGATAATTTTTTAATGAATTTTATAATTCGATTAATCCAATTTCCAGAATAGGTGATTGGTTAAGAAGTCGAGGATTGAAAAGGACACAACAAGGATCAACGTCAATGACGGTAATTGACCCTACTGACACTGCACAGCTATCATCAATAGTAAACGATCTACGGGTATTCCCATGAGTTCCTTCATCTGAATATTCGTTTGTGAATAAAAAAGATAAAGCATGACTGCAGCTATTTAGCATTTCGCTTCACTTGGACGGGAAAAGAAGATTTTCCCAGTGGACTGAGTGCTGAATGTGAAAATATTATTACGAACAGTAATTTAAATCTTGCTATATTAAAAGGTATATGGAGTCTTACAATTCATGTTTTCGCAATAAAAACATTGAATATTTTGAACGTAAACGTGACAAACTAAATAAAAAAAAGTGTTCTTAAAATATATATGCCTTCCAACAATTAAATTTCTCTTGAGACTTTTTTTGGTATTAGTTATCGAATTTCTTAAGAAAGTTAGGTATACACAATTGTTAAATGTTAACAAAGTCGCGTATTAAAGATGTAATATCTCGCAAATTTGGTAAAAAATATCTCAAAGAAATTGATAACTTCCACTATTTAATATAAATGACATACGAGTAATATAGACAATGGTACATCTTTGTGATAAAGAATTGATATTTCGTTTAAAATCTTTTCGCTATCAATTTACCAAGCAGTTCGATGAATCAACAAATGTTGTTGGTTTACCCTTTTTGATAGTATTGGCTCGTTATTCTCGGAATTCCACAGCCCAAAAAAATATTTTGCAATACAAATATTATTTAGGAAGAGTTAATGGGAGAGAAAAAATTTGAGCTTATTAACAATTATGGGAAAGTACACGAACTACGTTGGGATTTATTTTCGCATTCTTATACGGATGAATCAAATCGTTATGGAACTCTAAGAAAGGTGTAATATCAAGAACAAATTCAATTGAACCACTCATTAAATACGCTAACTGCTGTCTTCAAAACTATGTACTTGTGGTAAAACGAATACCGAATACATTAAAGGAAGGTTTAGATTATCTGATAAATTTTATAAAATCTTGAATAAAATTGTAATATAATTTTTTTATTAATATTACGCGAAGAATTATCCAAAGATGACAGAGTTCTTCTTTTACATACAAAAGTCAGATGGTTGACGAAAGAAATAAATCCTTGAACCGATTTTTGAGTTAAAAGATGAAGTCAGAATTTTTAAACGTACGAAGTCTAGCCCCAAAATTATGTGATGAAATACAATGTTTGTCCTATTTAGCAGACATCTCTACCATTCTAAATGAAGTGATGTCTTCTAGGACTGAATGCACATGTGATAAAAATGAAAGAAAATTATTAATGTATTGGTTAAAGTGTGATCATTATATGTCAAAGAGAATGCCTTTTTTTCTAACTGAAAATGAATTGAACTGAGTCGTTAATTATTATATTTGGGTACCTTTTTCATGTAAATTAAACTAGAAAAACATTGTTCTAAGAAGAGATAACAAAATAGGACTTGAGTACTATGATCAATCTGATGGCCATAGATGAAATGACAGCTTATCGACATATCAACAGATTCGACGCTAAAATCTAAATTTAACAAAGAGTAGCTCCCATATAATTGGTCTCAGATTCATGAAAATAGAGAGAATACTGACAAGTTTCTCAAACGTTTGTAAACATTTGAATTCTATTTGGAACAACGTATTGAGGCGAAAAGTCTTTCCCTACTTGTGTGGCAACAAAAACAACAAATGAAATGCAAAATATGAAATGCGACTGCAGATAAAGTTAATAGAACTAGATTTCCAGTTTGTGTAAAAAAAATGCTAGCGCACACCTCAGTCACTACATATAAAGCAAGGATACCTGACACGTAAAGCACGAGTAAATGATATTAATAAGTAAATTATATTAATTTTATGATAATGTTTTATATAAAAATATAATGCTTTTTCAATTGTCTCTACATAAAGTACCTATAACTCATAGATTGCTTTAAATATTATTTTAAAATATATTTTTCAAAGGGTGGGATATATTTTCCGAAAACTCTTATAGCTCTAAGGATTCCAATCGACAGTTTAAAAACCAGTTATCTAGACTAACAAAAAAGAGGGATGTAGAATAACCATAATATTTGAAAATAAAGAAATATCTTTAGGGTATCCCGGTATCGCTTCACCGTGTTTACCAAAGATACTAAACTCTATGAGCGAAAGGAAAATATCTCTAGGGCTCCTGGGATTTATAAATCACACATTTATATAAAGATGATAAGCCTCTTAGTAGAACCTGGGTGTTATCGAAACTTACAGCCGTTTTTTATATTTATGTTGCAGTATTCCGTTTTCAATCATGTCGAACATATTTTCGTATAGGGAAAAAATAGAAATTACTGAAATATTAAGCCACCTTTTAGAAATACCTTCTGATATACTGTAAGGTCATTAGTTATAATCAACTTATAACCTAAATCAGCATTTTATTACAAATTTTCTTTTAAAGAAATGCTTATTAAATCAGCATCATATAACAGGCATCTCAGGGATTTAAAGCCATGAATGACATAATTTTAGGAATTCTGTGTGTCAAGTATCTTCAAATAAGAGTAATTTACCATTATTCTCCCATTTTTAGAAACACGGCCATTTCGCAATCAATGCGCGCTAAGGAATATATTGATTTATCATATTTTGAAAAACTCAGTTTTATTTATTTTTTTTAATAATTATTCTTTGCAAAATATTTTCATTGAGACTATTGGAGAAACTAAACTGTAACTTTTAATCGTACTTTCGATCACACGTGAACGTTTGAAATTTGAAGAACCTATTATTCTATGGATTCCATTTGATACTAAAATCAGGTATTTTTATCCTATTCTTCTCATTTTGCTGAAATATTTCTACAGGAGCTTGATGATTACGTTTTTTTTTCTCTATTTAAGTTTTTGTAAAATTTCTCTATGTTGGTATTATCCATTTTTCTAAACCTTTTTGCAGCTAAATATATAAATATTTTAAACTTAAAGATTGATGGCCATGAATTGTCTTCACGTTTTGTAAAAAATAGACAAGTATTTCCTACACTATTTTTTCATTTTATTTAGTTTTATCCTTATTCATGATTATCTCTGTCGCTTTTTCCTTCGACTTTGTAATTGAGTAAGGAGTTATTTAAGAAAAACGCATATTTAGTAAATAGCTTGTAATAGTCTAGATATTCTTCGGAACAAGCGATGTTCAGAAAAGCTACTTAAGTCAAAGACGAGGAAATTTACTGTTACAGAAAAGTCAAGTTAAATGCAACCATGGTCCTTCGAGCCCTTTGCACTGATGTTATTGATTGAGTGAAGCGTGCTACCCCTCAGCGATTTGCTGCAGCAATAAATGATGCTACGCATGCTCCTTATGAGTCATTTGGCTTAGATTCACAACACTCCAATGTAAAAAGGGGCAATATTCTTCCCCAACGAAAAGTTAAATTAGTTCATTTTCCGTATTCCAAGAATTTCATTGGCATTTAGCCAAACAGCAATGTCTTCAGCGAAATGATATTTTACAAACCGATGAAACTTTGGGTTCCTCATGAGAGTTTCTGTCATTTTCAGGTCAGAGAATCAAGTTAGTTTCCCTATTGAATTGAAGCAGTTATAAAGGATATATTTCACATTTAAATGTATATTTTAGAGATTACAAACACGTAGTTTTGATATTTAAAAATTACTTATACACATCAAACCTTCAGCATGTGTTCTGTTTTTCATGTGTTTGTTTATATTTTGTCTCTTGTGGCATTTTTGTTAAATATCCTCTCTGGATGCGCAACAAAAATAAAAGATGTTTCAAACTATAGTCAACAAAACTGTAAAAGAAAACTTAAGTTGACTTATTCCGAAAAACAGTCTTATAGCTGGATTAATTTTTACAGACGCTTTTTTTCCAACTTTTTATGAACAATAACTGCAAAAACGAATGTTTCTGAAGGATTAAGCCTGTATTCATTATCTGTAACTAGGATTTAGTATTTTTATCAAGTTATGATACATAAAAAGGAGATTGAGATATGCATAAAATTTTAACCTTTAATTGAATATTACCTCTTGATATACTTTATGATTCATGTGGCTGCTTTTTTTTAAAAAAAAAAAAAATAGGGAATCCATGTATAAGAAATTGCGCAAAAACAATACTTAGTAAATTATCTTTTTTCTAACTCCCCCCCTCCCAGTGTCTTTTCGCTATTAATCACCCATAATCTTTCAATACCTAACTAGAAGTTTGAAAATATAAGCAAAACTCTTTCTCATCGAATGGTATCTGGTGGCATAGCAATAGCGCATTTATTACTTTAATACCTATGCATAGTAATTATATTCTAGAAACAAATATAATCAACGCTTAAAATATTTATTAACCTTTTTTTCTACAGAAAATGGAGCTACCCGCCCATCCCAGCTTATCAGGTGTTTAAAGAGCTTAAAGGACTTATGTATTGATAAAAGACTTTTAATACTTTCATGATGCGCTTCACGTTACTGTAAGAAAAATAAAAAATTACGCGAAAGTTAAGCATGTTCAATACAGACACATGCGAAAAAAAATAACTAAAATGGAAAACGTTTGGAAGGAAACTATGATACACACACAATATAACAAGAATTAGTTTCATTCATTCCAAATTTATTCATGCATCTGAAATTAGAAAGAAAAGTATTTTATCAATTTTACTTTTATCTTATTACAAAATAGGAGCAATTGAGATTTAATTTAAATATGACGTATTGAATTTGAAAGAAAATTTAGAATAACACAAATATATCATTATTCTACAATGCAAATTTTTCTAATAGCTAAATTTTTCTTCCGTCTGGTGCGTTACCAACTTGATACAGATATAGCTTTATTAGCATTTCAATGATGCTTATTACTAAAATAAATTTAAATTTTCTTAAGTATTCTTCATTCTTGTTGACAAAAATCCCCCTTCCCTTTTCAACCTCATTGAGAAGTACGTTTTAAGATGATTTTTAAAGTCTTCAACCAATACAAGATAAAACTATAGTAAAATTATTATAAATTATAGTAGACCTCACATTTTGATTTACTGATTCTTATAACATTACAAATATCCAGCTGAATATGTTGCACAGAAATATTTTACAAAAATTTGCAAAATTAATTTGAGTGAAATAAGATTTTCAGTTTCTGAAAATAGCATATAATAATTTTTTTCGCAATTTAATCACTTGATGTTTTTATTCTTTTAAGCTCTCAAAAGTGACTGGTGGACATTAAGAAATTTCGAGGAAAATAAATCAATCGGTAATTTTATTCCACTCTATTAACATGAGATTTAAATGTGTTTAATGACTAATTCTTGATCTCTCTCTTTCTCTCTCGTTGAAAGTATTGAAAGTATTGAAATTATCCAAAAGGCATATTTAGATATTTCAAATGATTATTTAATGGGAAATAAGACAATAATAATGATTCTAAAGTTGAATTCGGCCCTAACTAAAATATTATTTCTATAGGTATTTTAGAGACAGAGTGTCTATAAATTATCTACGAGAAATCTATATTCGAATAATTTAACAGTCGAACATCAAAAATTTGTATTTTTAATATCATGAGAAAATATCAGTCTTAATTATTATAAAAATTCAGTCTTACAGCGGACTAGTAAGTTGCATAGATCCCTTGGAGCTGTTAGAGAGCATTTACGAGTCTGCATGTGTTTTTGGATGACAACGTGCGAGATCTCGTCCGCTGAAAAACATCCTTCAAGTACTTTAAATGATTCCGAAGGATCTGTATCATTACTACTTCGATGTCAGATTACCAATATTTTGCAATTTATTTTCTTATCTTTATGTTTATGAACTTCTCTAGAGATTTCTTCCTTTTCCTGAGTTATTTTTATATCTATTGGCTCATACAATCAGATAATCTTCAAGTTGACCGTAACTTAGGTGGTTGCGATCCACACATTTACTCTTTGAGCGGAGAAATGGTCTCAGAAAGCGTATGGAATATAAATCATACCACTCAGTCTTTTATTTAATTCAATAGACTCCTTAAGTATTTTCTTTTTTGTGTGACCATTATATAACCCCTAGACTGCTTTTCTCCTCATAATGTAATAGCTAGGTGCTAGGAAAGTTAAGAAACCATTTAACCCAAGTTTTGTAGCAGAGCTGTAACGCCATGCCAATTAAGCTGGTGGCTGTTTTGCTAGAAAAGAGAATATTATTCTTGAAAGTTCTTGTTTCACTCCATAAGAATTCTCCAAATCAGATACTGAATGCACTGAATTAAAAAAAATACAGAAAATAATTCATTTTGATCTAATATTTCGGAAAAATAATCTCTCCGGATGCCCATCCATATGAAATAGATTGATTTTAAAGCCTTAATGAAGTGTCTAAACTTTTGCTTATAATATTGTTTTATGAAATTATACGTTTATTTTTTTAATATGCGTTGATCCAATATGTACTTGGAAATTATGTTTGAATGGTGAAATTACTTTAAAAGTGGACCAATAATTTCGAATATATAAGAGCTTAAAATATGAGAATAGAGTAAGAAACATTCGTGGTTGTATGCAGAAAGTATTAAGAATTGAAATCAAATCAAAGAGTGAAATATTACTCACAGTTGAAACAATACCAGTTTCGAGGGGGAAAAGCCTATTTTATTTCTGAAATAAAAAAGAAATATTTCTATTAATGCATTTTTGAGAGAAACTAACACTATAAAAATAGAGAAAAGAAAATCTTTTTTGAAATAAGGATTTGAATAAGAAGACTCTTTTTTTTTCTGATACATCAGAGGATAGTTGGTACCATGTAAATTAACGTTAGTTTATTATTCATGTTTTCTGTAACACGTGTGTTATTTCATTGTTCAACGCCCATTTGTAGAGAGCAGCATGTAGAGGGTGTGAGTGTAAGATGTCCCTCACACAACCCTCTGTGTCAAGTGTGTAAGTAAGCGAGTTGAAAATCAAGAGTAAAGATTGCATAGCAACATGATTATGATAGTAAATAATAAAGTTGTTACTGTTATGCAGCCAGGTCTGTTCTTTGTCTGAGGATTAAAGATAAAAGTTAGAGTTAAGTAAATGTTAAGTTAAAAGTAGATAACAATCAGAAGTATTGTTATCAAAAGTTTATTACTAAGGAAGTAAAAGAGATCGCATTTTCTGCAGGTGGGAATTTAAAATATTTATACATCTATCATATTCAGTTGTTATTTAAAAACAGAGACTTAGCAAAAATTTACGTTCGATGCATTTAATTTTATAATAAAATGTGGAGTTTTTTAAATAATTAAAAAACTATGTTCCTAACATTTTCCTATTTGATACTTAAGTCTGAAATATTTTTATGCTAAAAAGTGTGTTGTGATGTGTATGAGAAACTATTATGGTTTAGTTTCATTTAAATACTATTTAATTAAAAGTTTACATTAGATATGACTCAAAGTGGAACTATTTCTTCTTTACTTTCCCATTTACAGGATGAAAAGACTGAATGAAATTATATAAATACTAAGGTAAAAGTTAGTTATATATTTCTTTATAGTATTAATTTTTTTTATTATTATTTATAGACTAACTAAAACATGGCTATTATGTTTTTAAATACTATACAGAATGGACTTAGAGCTATCCAGTCTCGGGGCTGAAATCCTATAGAGACCTTTCTTATTAGAATGACCTTCATACGAAATGTCAAATCAAGGGTATATATATATATAAGAAAATAATAAATCATAAATATGAAGGAACATTTAAAATAATTAATTAACAGCATAGAAGAAAATATTAAAAATAAAGGAAAATTTTGCTTACAGAAAGAAGTTATATTAATTATTTTTTTAAAAAAATTAAAGAAAAATTGAATCAGACAGAAAATATATAGATTATTTTTGTATGCCTAAAAAGATAAAACAAGAAAAATTGTGAAACATTACAAAACCAAGCGTACCACAAAAATTTATAAATTTATAAATGATGGCTAAAAGATTTACTCAAGGAGAGTTACAAATCAAATATAGAAAATTCAATGGCAATTATACAGGAAAATCATAAAAAAATAAAATGTTATATTTCAAAATTCTGAATATGGTATAACAGAGATGTAATACTAGTTAAACAATGTTTTAAAAGTACAAAACTTTCCCAAATAGGAAAAAGAAATGTCATAAATGAAAATGACAACACCATAAATTCAAAATATTAAGATGCAGAAAGAAGAAATTAAGTAAAATACATATGCAGACTGACAGATATATACAATATATATCTCTTGAAAATAGAAAAAAGAACAATGAAAGTAATAATACTAAAGATCAAAAGGATAACACAAAATTAGATGAGACACATTACAGAGCAAAATAAATTGACACCAACCTTCCTTCTCAAATGGATACTTAACCTATACTGGAATTATAGGTACAATACTATTTGCCTCCATCAGAGTGAAAAAGTACTAATGTAAGAATCATTACATAAATAAATTTAAAGTTTAAAAAAAAAAATCTTGGAAATTCTTTTAAAAAGATTTATAAAATAAAAAAAAGACGAAAATAACTAAATTTTATAGTTATTGAGTTTCAAATCACTCAATAAAATTCCAAAGATAATATGCTACAATTGATTATTTTCAAAAATAAAAAATAAAAAAAAAAAATAATAATAAATAAATAAATAAAATTACCAAATTTAATGGTAACAGTTGTATTTTGGTTACGCGTCTAAAATTACGTAATATATGATATTAAATTATGTTTCTGAATGCACTCAACCTTGATGAACTCGACTATAATGATGGACATTAATGCAAAATAAATCTCTTTCACAGTACATATTACTCAAAATTTTATTAGATTCCATTTTTAAAAATAATATCGAAATAATCCGAATCATTTTTTTAATATTAATTTTGAAAGAATACTTATAAGAATATTTTTTAATATTATATTTTGAAATAATTTAACATCATTAAAGAATCTACACATCTTAAAAATATTATAAACAATAAAATTATTTGTATAAGAATATGAGTAAAGATTGCCTAAGCAATTATTTGCAGGCCTATCTTGTAGTATAATTTTAATCTGTTTGTATAATTTGTTACTAAAAACTGTACAAATTTCTTAAAACACGAATTTAACTAATCAAATTTTTCATACGAAATAACCATATTAAAACTCAATTTCGAATAAATCTCTATTTTTTAATATTAAATTTTGTATAAATCTTTCTAAGATCATATATGTCTGTAGAATTAAAAAGATCTTTAAGATCATAGCTATAAATAGAATAATTCTGTTATGTATATATAATAGCTTATAGAATAATCCTATATATATATACAATATAAAATTATTCTATTTATATATATGAATATATGATCTTAGAAAGATTTATACAAAAT